>JAVTVY010006958.1:0-37243 GCA_036873755.1 Hanleya hanleyi
AGAAACTGTACTTGATGTCGGTTGTTATAGTACAAGTGAAATGAGCAAAGTTAGTCTGAAAGTGAATGTCCAGAGGATCCTTCGTCTTCGTTTTGCAGTATCTTTTTTGTACGTGTCATCATTGGGTACTGGAAGCGAAGACAAATCTCTATGACACTTTGGCATGAGCTATGAAACATACTTAAGATTTTATAATTAGGAACGAATGCTAATTCTGTTCTGTTTACTGGGCTAGTTTGAGTTATCTCTTTTAAGACACCATGCTCGAAAATAGTAAGATGATACAAACTTAATACTAGTGGTCCGTGCAGTAATGTTGAAACTTTGAAAGTGTCTGAATCTCCCTTGGATCAAAACACGCAGTAGTCTACAGTTGTCGAGTTGTGACGTTGTGTCACAAGAGTGACATCTCTTTGTGTAGCCGGCCTGTCGGCAGACGAAACAGGAGGGCAGTTCATTCGCAACGGCATGGAGTAAAGTAAACTGATTTAAAATTTGAAGAAATGCATTTTAATTCGGAATCATTTGAACTCTTTGATATAGAAAGTGAAGGTATGGATATTCTCTATAGTAAATATATAGAATATGCCTCACCATTTGATCCGCCGACTCTTGTGATGCAACGTCACAACTCGGGAATATCATATTAATTTTAAGCGTAACTTGGATTTTCGAATCGGACCAAAAAAGGTATCTTGCACAATTAGGCCCCATGTGGGACCTGTGTACCAAATTTGAGAAAGATCCATTCAGTACTTTCTGAGAAATCACGATAACAAAGATTCATGGGAAATTCAAGATGGCTGCCTGGTGGCCATATTGGACTTTCGAATCGGACCGAAAAAAGGTATCTTGCAAAAGTAGACCCCGAGGGGAACCTGTGTACCAAATGTGAGAAAGATCCATGAAGTACTTCCTGAGAAATCACGATAACAACGTTTCATGGAGAAAATCCAAGATGGCCGCCTGGTGGCCACATTGGATTTTGCAATCGGACCAGAAAAGCCATCTTGAATAACGAGAGTACAAGGAGAACATGTGTACCAAATTTGACAAAAATCCATGCAGTACTTCCTGAGAATTCACGATAAAAAGATTTCATGGGGAAATTCAAAATGCCCGCCTGGTGGCCATATTGGATTTTCTAATCGGGCCGAAAAAGGTATCTTGCACAACTAGACCCCAAGGGGAACCTGTGTACCAAATTTGAGAAAGACCCATAAAGTACTTCCCGAGAAATCACGATAAAGTTTCATGGGGAAATCCAAGATGGCTGCCCGGTGGCCATATTGGATTTTCGAATCGGGCCAGAAAAGATATCGTGCACAAGTAGACCGCAAGGGGAACCTGTGTACCAAATTTGGGAAAGATCCAGCAGTAGTTCCTGAGAAATCGCGATAACAATTAAGTTTCATCGGGAAATCCAAGATGGCCGCCTTGTAGCCTTATTGGATTTTCGAATCGGACCGGAAAAGGTATCTTGCACAACTAGACCCCAATGGGAACCTGTGTACCAAATTTGAGAAAGATCCATGCGGTAGTTCCTGAGAAATCGTGATAAAAAAATTTCATTGGGAAATCCAAGTTGGCCGCCTTGTGGCCATATTGGATTTTCGAATCTGACCAGAAAAGACATCTTGCACAACTGGATCCCAATGGGAACCTGTGCACCAAATTTGAGAAAGATCCATGCAGTAGTTCCTCAAAAATCGCGATAACAAAGTTTCATGGGGAAATCCAAGATGGCCGCCTTGTGGCACATATTGGATTTTTGAATCTGACCAGAAAAGACATCTTGCACAACTGGATCCCAATGGGAACCTGTGAACCTGTTTATATTGCATAAACAGACCCCAAGGGGAACCAGTGTAGCAAATTTGAGAAAGATCCATGCAGTAGTTCCTGAGAAATCGCGATAACAAAGTTTCATGGGGAAATCCAAGATGGCCGCCTTGTGGCACATATTGGATTTTCGAATCTGACCAGAAAAGACATCTTGCACAACTGGATCCCAATGGGAACCTGTCTACCAAATTTGAGAAAGATCCATGCAGTAGTTCCTCAAAAATCACGATAACAAAGTTTCATGGGGAAATCCAAGATGGCCGCCTTGTGGCCATATTGGATTTCGAATCGGACCAGAAATGGTATGTTGCATAACTAGACCCCAAGGGGAACCTGTGTACCAAATTTGAGAAAGATCCATGCAGTAGTTCCTGAGAAATTGCGATAACAATAATTGTTTACGGACGGACTGACGGACGGACGACGGGCGAAAAGTGATTTGAACAATTCTTCTCAGTTCGAAACACGGACCATTGCCCTCTACACTGTACCAATTGGTGGCATGTTTAACGTCTCAAAATGAAACATGATTTTGTCCCAATGTTTGAGACATTTGAGTACGTACACCTTTCATCTTATTACGGCTTCACATTTCAACTTAAAACAAGTGTCATCTTCATATGGGTTAACGATGTCTCAACATGAGACATGTTTTCTTTCAGCATAAGTTCGTTTGAAAACATGTGGCATCCTGCATAGTGAAACATGTGATGTATGAGCATGTCTTAATCTAAAACATGTTACAGTCAACTACATGTTTCAAAATGAAACATCTAATCTCCAACATGACTTTGTCCCAACTCTTGGGGCATGTTACAAGTGAAACGGCTCTGAACCTTGGAGGTGTTCCAAAATAGTCTACCTCCCATTAGGGGATTATATGTTTCATCAGACGGCCGGATCGCTTGTGAAAGAAACTGAAAAAAAAGAAACATTTATTAAATTCAACTTGCATCAGTTTTTGTGGAAATGAAACTCGGGTATAAACCAACAATAAGCATAGGCAGGAACACACCGGTATATAAAAGACAATGGCTCCTCAGGTTAACAATGACTTATGATAATTTCAGACAGATACATGTTCGGTACATCATAATCCCTATGTGAACCCATTCATCATATAGTGAAAATTGTCCATGATAATAATGTGCTCAATTTTTGTTAACTTTATCATTGATTCACACAGCTAATTTACTCAAGTTGCCGTATTGATCCGTTGACACGACACCGCCCAGTCCGGCCCGCAGGGAGCAGTTCTTAACAGGGGTACTATATTCCATATAAATATCGACCATACTAATCTAAATACATGTGTGTGTAGAACTTGTATCAAACTGCTCACAGTGGTTAGAAGAACCACTGCATGTTTTCATTGCCGTTGACCTTGATAGGGCAGGTGCATTTGTTTATCTATGACCCGATCACTCCCATAACGAGAGATTCTGAAGGATCTTGGCGCACACCATTGTTCGATAATTGTGAGCTAATGACAAGAGGATCTTTTTGTCCATTGTTACTAAGAACAAACAATTGATTTGTAATTTTGTTTACAGAATTTCGAATCTGAGCGAAAAAGATCGAAAAAGGGACACTGGAAAACACCAAGATATCATCTTTTTAAGTTTAAGGAGTTTCAAGATTTCTAGAAACTGTACTTATGTCGCTTGTTATAGTACAAGAGAAAAGAGCACAGTTAGTCTGAAAGTGAATGTCCGGAGGATCATTCGTTTTCGTTTTGTAGTAATGTTTTTTGCACGTGTCATCATTGGGTACTGGAAGCGAAGACAAATCTCTTTGACCCTTTGGCATGAGCTATGAAACATACTTAAGATTTTATAATTAGGAACGAATGCTAGTTCTGTTCTGTTTACTGGGCTAGTTTGAGATATCTCTTTTAAGATACCATGCTCGAAAATAGTAAGATGGTACAATACTTAATATTGAAGGGATCCGCGCAGTAATGTTGAAACTTCGGAAGTGTCTGAATCCTGATTGTCTCCTTTGGATCGAAACACGTAGTAGTCTACAGTTGTCGAGTTGTAACGTTGTGTCACAAGAGTGACGTCCCTTCTTGTAGCGGACCCGTCGGCTGGCGAAACAGTTCACTGGACTAAGAAAACTGATTTAAACTTTGAAGAAATACATTTTAATTCCGAATTATTTGAACTCCTTGATATGGAAGGTGAAGGTATGGATATTCTCTATAGTCACTTTGATCCGCCGACTCTGTGATGCAACGTCACAACTCGGGAATACCGCATTAATTTTAAGCGTAACTTGGATTTTCGAATCGGACCAAAAAAGTTATCTTGCACAAATTTCAGAAAGATCCATGAAATAGTTCCTGAGAATTGACGATAACAATGTTCCAAGGGGAAATTCAAGATGGTCACCTGGCGGCCATATTGGATTTTCGAATCGGACCAAAAAAGGTATCTTGCACAACTGGACCACAAGGGGAACCTGTGTACCATATTTGAAGAAGATCCATGAAGTACTTCTTGAGAAATCAAGATAACAAAGTTTCTTGGGAAATCCAAGATGGGCGCCTGGTGGCCGTATTGGATTTTCGAATCGGACCGAAAGAGGTATTTTGCACAACTAGACCTCAAGGGGAACCTATGTACCAAATTTGAGAAAGATCCATGCAGTAGTTCCTGAGAAATCGCGATAACAAGGTTTCATGGGGAAATCCAAGGCCATATTGGATTTTCGAATCGGACCAGAAAAGGTATCTTGCACAACTAGACCCCAAGGGGAACCTGTGTACCGAATTTGAGAAAGATCCATGCAGTAGTTCTTGAGAAATCGCGATAACAAGGTTTCATGGGAAATCCAAGATGGCTGCCTGGTGGCCATATTGGATTTTCGAATCGGACCAGAAAAGGTATCTTGCACAACTAGACCCCAAGGGGAACCTGTGTACCAAATTTGAGAAAGATCCATGCAGTAGTTCCTGAGAAATCGCGATAACAAGAATTGTTTACCGACGGACGACGGACGACGGACCACGGACGAAAAGCGATTTGAACAGCCCACCATCTGGTGATGGTGGGCTAAAAAGCTTCCGTCACCGCGCCGTAGTTCCAATATTCTACTACCATCGATGAGATTGCCGTCTTTGCTAGAGTACCGTCAATTAAATTAAATTAGTTATAACACTCAAACAGATGTATTTTGAAAGCTAGTAAGAAATATAACGAACTGAATGATACAGATTCATGACGTCATCTCGAGTAAAGAGGATGTCCTGGGATCAAAGGGGACAGATTCGCCAGCTTCCACACATTAGAGAGCCATTGAGAGATGGGATTGAATACTCAACATTGAGCCTGCACATCAGTCCAGTGAGCAGGTTCAACTTGTATATGATTTATTATGCTACTCGCGGTAACTATCTCTGGCGCGACAAACCCTTGAAATTCCATTCCATTTTGAGCGATGGAATACGGATCTCAGCTAAGATCACGGAGGCCTGGAGTTGTTGCAACAGTGAATTCATTTTTGAAGAAGGGAGAAACTTAGTTTTGCCCATCAATTTTGTTCAATATTTTCATAATTTCTCTTCTGTCTCCTTCTGGTTTGGTGTCATATGTGTCACACAATGGCCGAATCCCGTGCAAGGCTGTAGTCATTATACAGAACAATCGTATTGACGATGTCCAGAAAATCTCCTGATGCGCTATACACATTCAAAATACTGGATGTAGCTTTGATTTGGTGGATTGTTCGGTACATCATAATCCCGATGTGAACCCATTCATCATATAGTGAAAATTGTCAATGATAATAATGTTCTCAATTTTTGTGAACTTTATCATTGATTCACACAGCTAATTTACTCAAGTTGCCGTATCATGGTATTGATCCGTTGACACGACACCGCCTAGTCCAGCCCGCAGGGAGCAGTTCTTAACAGGGGTACTATATTCCATATAAATATCGACCATACTAATTAAATACATGTGTGTGTAGAACTTGTATCAAACTGCTCACAGTGGTTAGAAGAACCACTGCATGTTTTCATTGCCGTTGACCTCGATAGGGCAGGTGCATTTGTTTATCTATGACCCGATCACTCCCATAACGAGAGATTCTGAAGGATCTTGGCGCACACCATTGTTCGATAATTGTGAGCTAATGACAAGAGGATCTTTTTGTCCATTGTTACTAAGAACAAACAATTGATTTGTAATTTTGTTTACAGAATTTCGAATCTGAGCGAAAAAGATCGAAAAAGGGACACTGGAAAACACCAAGATATCATCTTTTTAAGTTTAAGGAGTTTCAAGATTTCTAGAAACTGTACTTATGTCGCTTGTTATAGTACAAGAGAAAAGAGCACAGTTAGTCTGAAAGTGAATGTCCGGAGGATCATTCGTTTTCGTTTTGTAGTAATGTTTTTTGCACGTGTCATCATTGGGTACTGGAAGCGAAGACAAATCTCTTTGACCCTTTGGCATGAGCTATGAAACATACTTAAGATTTTATAATTAGGAACGAATGCTAATTCTGTTCTGTTTACTGGGCTAGTTTGAGATATCTCTTTTAAGATACCATGCTCGAAAATAGTAAGATGGTACAATACTTAATATTGAAGGGATCCGCGCAGTAATGTTGAAACTTCGGAAGTGTCTGAATCCTGATTATCTCCTTTGGATCGAAACACGTAGTAGTCTACAGTTGTCGAGTTGTAACGTTGTGTCACAAGAGTGACGTCCCTTCTTGTAGCGGACCCGTCGGCTGACGAAACAGTTCACTGGACTAAGAAAACTGATTTAAACTTTGAAGAAATACATTTTAATTCCGAATTATTTGAACTCCTTGATATGGAAGGTGAAGGTATGGATATTCTCTATAGTCACTTTGATCCGCCGACTCTGTGATGCAACGTCACAACTCGGGAATACCGCATTAATTTTAAGCGTAACTTGGATTTTCGAATCGGACCAAAAAAGTTATCTTGCACAACTTGCACAAATGTGGGACCTGCGTACCAAATTTCAGAAAGATCCATGAAATAGTTCCTGAGAATTGACGATAACAATGTTTCAAGGGGAAATTCAAGATGGTCACCTGGCGGCCATATTGGATTTTCGAATCGGACCAAAAAAGGTATCTTGCACAACTGGACCACAAGGGGAACCTGTGTACCAAATTTGAAGAAGATCCATGAAGTACTTCTTGAGAAATCAAGATAACAAAGTTTCTTGGGAAATCCAAGATGGGCGCCTGGTGGCCGTATTGGATTTTCGAATCGGACCGAAAGAGGTATTTTGCACAACTAGACCTCAAGGGGAACCTATGTACCAAATTTGAGAAAGATCCATGCAGTAGTTCCTGAGAAATCGCGATAACAAGGTTTCATGGGGAAATCCAAGGCCATATTGGATTTTCGAATCGGACCAGAAAAGGTATCTTGCACAACTAGACCCCAAGGGGAACCTGTGTACCGAATTTCGGAAAGATCCATGCAGTAGTTCTTGAGAAATCGCGATAACAAGGTTTCATGGGGAAATCCAAGATGGCTGCCTGGTGGCCATATTGGATTGTCGAATCGGACCAGAAAAGGTATCTTGCACAACTAGACCCCAAGGGGAACCTGTGTACCAAATTTGAGAAAGATCCATGCAGTAGTTCCTGAGAAATCGCGATAACAAGAATTGTTTACCGACGGACGACGGACGACGGACCACGGACGAAAAGCGATTTGAACAGCCCACCATCTGGTGATGGTGGGCTAAAAAGCTTCCGTCACCGCGCCGTAGTTCCAATATTCTACTACCATCGATGAGATTGCCGTCTTTGCTAGAGTACCGTCAATTAAATTAAATTAGTTATAACACTCAAACAGATGTATTTTGAAAGCTAGTAAGAAATATAACGAACTGAATGATACGGATTCATGACGTCATCTCGAGTAAAGAGGATGTTCTGGGATCGAAGGGGACAGATTCGCCAGCTTCCACACATTAGAGAGCCATTGAGAGATGGGATTGAATACTCAACATTGAGCCTGCGCATCAGTCCAGTGAGCAGGTTCAACTTGTATATGATTTATTATGCTACTCGCGGTAACTATCTCTGGCGCGACAAACCCTTGAAATTCCATTCCATTTTGAGCGATGGAATACGGATCTCAGTTAAGATCACGGAGGCCTGGAGTTGTTGCAACAGTGAATTCATTTTTGAAGAAGGGAGAAACTTAGTTTTGCCCATCAATTTTGTTCAATATTTTCATAATTTCTCTTCCGTCTCCTTCTGGTTTGGTGTCATATGTGTCACACAATGGCCGAATCCCGTGCAAGGCTGTAGTCATTATACAGAACAATCGTATTGACGATGTCCAGAAAATCTCCTGATGCGCTATACACATTCAAAATACTGGATGTAGCTTTGATTTGGTGGATTGTTCGGTACATCATAATCCCGATGTGAACCCATTCATCATATAGTGAAAATTGTCAATGATAATAATGTTCTCAATTTTTGTGAACTTTATCATTGATTCACACAGCTAATTTACTCAAGTTGCCGTATCATGGTATTGATCCGTTGACACGACACCGCCTAGTCCAGCCCGCAGGGAGCAGTTCTTAACAGGGGTACTATATTCCATATAAATATCGACCATACTAATTTAAATACATGTGTGTGTAGAACTTGTATCAAACTGCTCACAGTGGTTAGAAGAACCACTGCATGTTTTCATTGCCGTTGACCTCGATAGGGCAGGTGCATTTGTTTATCTATGACCCGATCACTCCCATAACGAGAGATTCTGAAGGATCTTGGCGCACACCATTGTTCGATAATTGTGAGCTAATGACAAGAGGATCTTTTTGTCCATTGTTACTAAGAACAAACAATTGATTTGTAATTTTGTTTACAGAATTTCGAATCTGAGCGAAAAAGATCGAAAAAGGGACACTGGAAAACACCAAGATATCATCTTTTTAAGTTTAAGGAGTTTCAAGATTTCTAGAAACTGTACTTATGTCGCTTGTTATAGTACAAGAGAAAAGAGCACAGTTAGTCTGAAAGTGAATGTCCGGAGGATCATTCGTTTTCGTTTTGTAGTAATGTTTTTTGCACGTGTCATCATTGGGTACTGGAAGCGAAGACAAATCTCTTTGACCCTTTGGCATGAGCTATGAAACATACTTAAGATTTTATAATTAGGAACGAATGCTAATTCTGTTCTGTTTACTGGGCTAGTTTGAGATATCTCTTTTAAGATACCATGCTCGAAAATAGTAAGATGGTACAATACTTAATATTGAAGGGATCCGCGCAGTAATGTTGAAACTTCGGAAGTGTCTGAATCCTGATTATCTCCTTTGGATCGAAACACGTAGTAGTCTACAGTTGTCGAGTTGTAACGTTGTGTCACAAGAGTGACGTCCCTTCTTGTAGCGGACCCGTCGGCTGACGAAACAGTTCACTGGACTAAGAAAACTGATTTAAACTTTGAAGAAATACATTTTAATTCCGAATTATTTGAACTCCTTGATATGGAAGGTGAAGGTATGGATATTCTCTATAGTCACTTTGATCCGCCGACTCTGTGATGCAACGTCACAACTCGGGAATACCGCATTAATTTTAAGCGTAACTTGGATTTTCGAATCGGACCAAAAAAGTTATCTTGCACAACTTGCACAAATGTGGGACCTGTGTACCAAATTTCAGAAAGATCCATGAAATAGTTCCTGAGAATTGACGATAACAATGTTTCAAGGGGAAATTCAAGATGGTCACCTGGCGGCCATATTGGATTTTCGAATCGGACCAAAAAAGGTATCTTGCACAACTGGACCACAAGGGGAACCTGTGTACCAAATTTGAAGAAGATCCATGAAGTACTTCTTGAGAAATCAAGATAACAAAGTTTCTTGGGAAATCCAAGATGGGCGCCTGGTGGCCGTATTGGATTTTCGAATCGGACCGAAAGAGGTATTTTGCACAACTAGACCTCAAGGGGAACCTATGTACCAAATTTGAGAAAGATCCATGCAGTAGTTCCTGAGAAATCGCGATAACAAGGTTTCATGGGGAAATCCAAGGCCATATTGGATTTTCGAATCGGACCAGAAAAGGTATCTTGCACAACTAGACCCCAAGGGGAACCTGTGTACCGAATTTCGGAAAGATCCATGCAGTAGTTCTTGAGAAATCGCGATAACAAGGTTTCATGGGGAAATCCAAGATGGCTGCCTGGTGGCCATATTGGATTGTCGAATCGGACCAGAAAAGGTATCTTGCACAACTAGACCCCAAGGGGAACCTGTGTACCAAATTTGAGAAAGATCCATGCAGTAGTTCCTGAGAAATCGCGATAACAAGAATTGTTTACCGACGGACGACGGACGACGGACCACGGACGAAAAGCGATTTGAACAGCCCACCATCTGGTGATGGTGGGCTAAAAAGCTTCCGTCACCGCGCCGTAGTTCCAATATTCTACTACCATCGATGAGATTGCCGTCTTTGCTAGAGTACCGTCAATTAAATTAAATTAGTTATAACACTCAAACAGATGTATTTTGAAAGCTAGTAAGAAATATAACGAACTGAATGATACAGATTCATGACGTCATCTCGAGTAAAGAGGATGTCCTGGGATCAAAGGGGACAGATTCGCCAGCTTCCACACATTAGAGAGCCATTGAGAGATGGGATTGAATACTCAACATTGAGCCTGCACATCAGTCCAGTGAGCAGGTTCAACTTGTATATGATTTATTATGCTACTCGCGGTAACTATCTCTGGCGCGACAAACCCTTGAAATTCCATTCCATTTTGAGCGATGGAATACGGATCTCAGCTAAGATCACGGAGGCCTGGAGTTGTTGCAACAGTGAATTCATTTTTGAAGAAGGGAGAAACTTAGTTTTGCCCATCAATTTTGTTCAATATTTTCATAATTTCTCTTCTGTCTCCTTCTGGTTTGGTGTCATATGTGTCACACAATGGCCGAATCCCGTGCAAGGCTGTAGTCATTATACAGAACAATCGTATTGACGATGTCCAGAAAATCTCCTGATGCGCTATACACATTCAAAATACTGGATGTAGCTTTGATTTGGTGGATTGTTCGGTACATCATAATCCCGATGTGAACCCATTCATCATATAGTGAAAATTGTCAATGATAATAATGTTCTCAATTTTTGTGAACTTTATCATTGATTCACACAGCTAATTTACTCAAGTTGCCGTATCATGGTATTGATCCGTTGACACGACACCGCCTAGTCCAGCCCGCAGGGAGCAGTTCTTAACAGGGGTACTATATTCCATATAAATATCGACCATACTAATTTAAATACATGTGTGTGTAGAACTTGTATCAAACTGCTCACAGTGGTTAGAAGAACCACTGCATGTTTTCATTGCCGTTGACCTCGATAGGGCAGGTGCATTTGTTTATCTATGACCCGATCACTCCCATAACGAGAGATTCTGAAGGATCTTGGCGCACACCATTGTTCGATAATTGTGAGCTAATGACAAGAGGATCTTTTTGTCCATTGTTACTAAGAACAAACAATTGATTTGTAATTTTGTTTACAGAATTTCGAATCTGAGCGAAAAAGATCGAAAAAGGGACACTGGAAAACACCAAGATATCATCTTTTTAAGTTTAAGGAGTTTCAAGATTTCTAGAAACTGTACTTATGTCGCTTGTTATAGTACAAGAGAAAAGAGCACAGTTAGTCTGAAAGTGAATGTCCGGAGGATCATTCGTTTTCGTTTTGTAGTAATGTTTTTTGCACGTGTCATCATTGGGTACTGGAAGCGAAGACAAATCTCTTTGACCCTTTGGCATGAGCTATGAAACATACTTAAGATTTTATAATTAGGAACGAATGCTAATTCTGTTCTGTTTACTGGGCTAGTTTGAGATATCTCTTTTAAGATACCATGCTCGAAAATAGTAAGATGGTACAATACTTAATATTGAAGGGATCCGCGCAGTAATGTTGAAACATCGGAAGTGTCTGAATCCTGATTATCTCCTTTGGATCGAAACACGTAGTAGTCTACAGTTGTCGAGTTGTAACGTTGTGTCACAAGAGTGACGTCCCTTCTTGTAGCGGACCCGTCGGCTGACGAAACAGTTCACTGGACTAAGAAAACTGATTTAAACTTTGAAGAAATACATTTTAATTCCGTATTATTTGAACTCCTTGATATGGAAGGTGAAGGTATGGATATTCTCTATAGTCACTTTGATCCGCCGACTCTGTGATGCAACGTCACAACTCGGGAATACCGCATTAATTTTAAGCGTAACTTGGATTTTCGAATCGGACCAAAAAAGTTATCTTGCACAACTTGCACAAATGTGGGACCTGTGTACCAAATTTCAGAAAGATCCATGAAATAGTTCCTGAGAATTGACGATAACAATGTTTCAAGGGGAAATTCAAGATGGTCACCTGGCGGCCATATTGGATTTTCGAATCGGACCAAAAAAGGTATCTTGCACAACTGGACCAACCTGTGTACCAAATTTGAAGAAGATCCATGAAGTACTTCTTGAGAAATCAAGATAACAAAGTTTCTTGGGAAATCCAAGATGGGCGCCTGGTGGCCGTATTGGATTTTCGAATCGGACCGAAAGAGGTATTTTGCACAACTAGACCTCAAGGGGAACCTATGTACCAAATTTGAGAAAGATCCATGCAGTAGTTCCTGAGAAATCGCGATAACAAGGTTTCATGGGGAAATCCAAGGCCATATTGGATTTTCGAATCGGACCAGAAAAGGTATCTTGCACAACTAGACCCCAAGAAGAACCTGTGTACCGAATTTGGAAAGATCCATGCAGTAGTTCCTGAGAAATCGCGATAACAAGGTTTCATGGGGAAATCCAAGATGGCTGCCTGGTGGCCATATTGGATTTTCGAATCGGACCAGAAAAGGTATCTTGCACAACTAGACCCCAAGGGGAACCTGTGTACCAAATTTGAGAAAGATCCATGCAGTAGTTCCTGAGAAATCGCGATAACAAGAATTGTTTACCGACGGACGACGGACGGACGGACGACGGACGACGGACCACGGACGAAAAGCGATTTGAACAGCCCACCATCTGGTGATGGTGGGCTAAAAAGCTTCCGTCACCGCGCCGTAGTTCCAATATTCTACTACCATCGATGAGATTGCCGTCTTTGCTAGAGTACCGTCAATTAAATTAAATTAGTTATAACACTCAAACAGATGTATTTTGAAAGCTAGTAAGAAATATAACGAACTGAATGATACAGATTCATGACGTCATCTCGAGTAAAGAGGATGTCCTGGGATCGAAGGGGACAGATTCGCCAGCTTCCACACATTAGAGAGCCATTGAGAGATGGGATTGAATACTCAACATTGAGCCTGCGCATCAGTCCAGTGAGCAGGTTCAACTTGTATATGATTTATTATGCTACTCGCGGTAACTATCTCTGGCGCGACAAACCCTTGAAATTCCATTCCATTTTGAGCGATGGAATACGGATCTCAGTTAAGATCACGGAGGCCTGGAGTTGTTGCAACAGTGAATTCATTTTTGAAGGAGGGAGAAACTTAGTTTTGCCCATCAATTTTGTTCAATATTTTCATAATTTCTCTTCTGTCTCCTTCTGGTTTGGTGTCATATGTGTCACACAATGGCCGAACCCCGTGCAAGGCTGTAGTCATTATACAGAACAATCGTATTGACGATGTCCAGAAAATCTCCTGATGCGCTATACACATTCAAAATACTGGATGTAGCTTTGATTTGGTGGATTGGACGATGGTTTATGGCCGAGAATCCCATCCAAACGATCAAAATAGATACACATTTTCCTGCCCCGACCAGTGTTTCTGCTGTTGTCCACTCTAGACTTGTAATCTTCCTTCCATTTCTTCAACTTGGCGACTATCTGGACTTTATTGCGGTGGAAACCCAACTCTTTCATCTCGAGGTACATTTTTACATATACTTTGGAATCTCGCGCAGTCCCCTGAAGTTGGGCTTCTACGTCTTTCCTCTTTCAAATATAGTCAACCAGGCTAACTTTTCTATTTCACTCCAGTTTTGACCTCTTTCTGTAACTTGCGACATGGTGATTTTCTGTTCAAAATGGCGTCCTGCCACTGAGGCAGTCGCAGGGTCCCTACAGGCGAGTCAATTTCACTCGGGTCAAACCGCGAATTGCGTTTACTCTGGAAATTATCCGTGTGAAATTTACCCTGGTCAAATTAACTCACCAATATTTGCCGGGTCAAAATTATCCAGATAAAACTTACTCGCATAAATTTGACCTCCTAATTTCTGTGTGTAAATAGGTGGGACCCGGTCCAGGTCCGGATAAAGCTGTAGTGCAACCGCGCCGATATGCGTGCTCTCATTGGTGCCCCATATATAACACTGTGTTATGTTAACCCTGGTACCGATACGTATTTTGTTGGTATGCTCATTTGTTTAACGCGATTACTCTAAACCCTTCCAAGCATGAAGGGGCATCATGCTCCCACTCCCTACCAAACTTTCATTAAGGTGCAGAAATGGTTATTATTGTCTCGCATGCTATTTAGCAGATCTGCTACTTCGCAAATACTTTCTAAAATCAATGATGTTTAGAAAGGGGTGTGTTACTTTGAAGATAATTTTTAGCATTATTGGTAGTTAGCAGTTTGACTTGCCTGTTCCCAAAGAAAATATATTGTATAATTAGCACAAATGCTAATGACATTAAGGTGCAGAAATGGTTATTATTTTCCCGCATGCTATTTAGCAGATCTGCTACTTCGCAAATAATTTCTAAAATCAGTGATGTTTAGAAAGGGGTGTGCTACTTTGAAGATAATTTCTAGCATTACTGCTAGTTAGCACTTTGACTAGCCTGTTCCCAAAGAAAATATATTTTCATTTACAAATGCTAAATATTGAATATTTTTTTCTAAATTGCAGCCAGAAGAAATATTCAATATTTATGATCACTCGCAAACACAAATTGTCGGACTGTCTCTCCCGAAAGAAAATATATTGTATAATTAGCACAAATGCTAAATATTGAATATTTCTTCTAAATTGCAGTCATGATAAATATTGAATATCTCTTCTAAATCGCAGCTCCAAATTGTCCGACTGCCTCTCCTTAAAGAAAATAAAATTGTATAATTAGCACAAATGCTAAATATTGAATATTTCTTCTAAATTGCAGTCATGATAAATATTGAATATCTTTTCTAAATCGCAGCTCCAAATTGTCCGACTGCCTCTCCTTAGAGAAAATATATTGTATAATTAGCCCAATTGCTACATATTTTCAAACTTGCATGGACTGGTGAATAAGGATCTTTAAGGCAGTCCCAAGTACACCTTCTTTGCTAGTCTGTGCAACTCCTCTGACAATAATAGGGACTATTCTATCGTTCTTCCTGGTTAAACAACGCGCATGCGCTGGTATGTAAGGATTTTTAAGACAGTCGCAAGTACATTTTCATTTGTGGCCTGTGCAACTCCACTTTCGAAAGAAAAACAAAACGCCAAAACAACATCTTCAATATAGATGCTATTAGAGTAACCCACTTTTCTGCCTACTGCGGAGTTTAGCAAAAATATCTGCACAATATTGCCAAGTATGCCAATTTGCACCATGTTAAAGCATAGGAAATTTGGAAAATATCTATAATAAAGCCAATCATGCAAGTAGTATATAGCGAGCATTTCGAGTCAACTTGACCTTTGACCTCTGTGGAGGTCACGTGGGGGTGAGAGGTCAAAGGTCAATGAGGGCACTTGAGTTGACCTGTATCCTTTCATCTCGTCTTTGACCTTGGATCATGTTTAGACATGCTAGGGTTGGAGTTTTTCCATCACGTGCGCATGTGTATGACGTCACTTCCGGTCTGGGTGAATGGGGCGTGACCTGTGAACATGATATGACATGTACTGACCTGTCTGTGGGGTTTTCCCCTACAATATCTTTCACCTTCGTGTTTTTTCGGTGAAGTCCGATGGGTACGTCCCTGTCTTTTCGGTGAGAGGGAACATGATAGGCCATGTACTGTCTGTGGGGTTTTTCCCGCCAGAATTTCGCTGTCGCCTGCTTGGAGTTGTCACGTGCCGAACACCTGGCTCCCCGAATTGCAACAATGTTGCACGTTCGCTACAATGTTGACTTGTATGGTTCATACTGACTTGGTTCTGGTTTTTTTCCATCATGCGGCGGTCACGTGATTAGGAGTGCATGTACGGACTTGTATGCCGTCCATTCATTTGAGTCGAGGACTTGGGGTTCCTACGGAAGGATTTTGCAAGTCATGGGTGGGTGTATGTAAAATGAGGATTTGTCTCGAAAATATAAAAAGAGGAACACGGACTTTACCTATAAAATAGGGAAAAACCCCTATCAGCTATATCCCAAAGGGCTAATATCGGTACCTGGCTTATCGGGTTCTCCCTGGAGTGGGTGTATGTAAAATTAGGATTTTTCCCGAAAATATAAAAAACGGAACACGGACTTTACCCCTTAAACTAGGGGAAAACCCCTATCAAGGGCGTATATTGACTCCCATTGACCTTTGACCTCCAGTATAGAGTGCGCATATTCACTACGATTGACCTTTGACCTAAAAAAAATGCATGTCGTGATCTTTGACAGCCAATCAGAAGCGAGTATTTTGACCTCGTCTGACTATGGAATGCCTGTACTGATTTGGTTCTGGGGTTTTCCCATCAGGGTTGTGCGCAGGTGTATGACGTCACTTCCGGTCTGCGTGAATCGGGCATGACCTGGAACTATGGGATGCATGTACTGACTTGGTTCTGGGGTTTTGCCATCACGGGGAGGTCACGTGATAGTTCAAGGTCATTTGAATGATAGGAATGCATGTACTGACCTGTTCATTCATCCGAGGACTTGTTTACATCCGGGTCATTCATTGTGGTGGGTTCTGCGCAAGTGTGTGACGTCACTTTCGGTTTCACTAAAACTACCTCCGAACACAGAAGAGTTCCAATTTTCCCTTAGACGTAGGGTCTGGATTTTCAACATCCAAGTTTTCCCCGGCCCGGCTCGGCCCGCCCCGCCCCGGCCGCAGCGCGCGCGCAGGTTATCCGGAAGTGCGCGGCATCACCGGAAGTGCGCGGGTGAATTTCGGATTATCCTAGGCCACTGATTGGCTACTTTCTCAACGGTGTTCAAAGCTACTTTAACCGAATGTCTGTTATAGCCTTCATGCATTATGCTCATATAGAAAACACACAAGACAAGGTTTTTTGGTGAGATCTCATTTTTTTCTCAGTTCACTCCACCTGTGGCTGTTGTAACTTGTAACTCCTCGTCAAATGTTGGAATGCCCGCTCGTAACCTAGACCAAAACATGCACTTGGTCTGTGGGCTGATTTCATTGGCTCTCTATTTTTACTGCAGTGCACTTGCATTGTTTTCTGGACATTGATGGGTTACATTTGGCCCCATCCTAGGCCACTGACTGGCTACTTTTCTCAGTCCATTCATTGACCGAATCCCCACATGTCTGTTATAGGCTTCGTGCATTATGCTCATAAAGAAAACACACAAGACAGGTTTTTTTTTGGTGAGATCTCATTTTTTTTATTCAGTGAACAACAACAACGTGAGAACAACCACGTGAAAACTGAAGCCCAGAACAGGGGGCTTTACGTGAAAAAACTTAAGCCCAGAACAGGGGGCTTGTACATTGAAAGAACTTAAGCCCAGAACAGGGGGGGGGCTTGTACATTGAAAGAACTTAAGCCCAGAACGGGGCTTGTACATTGAAATGATGGGCGGCCCAGTCATATACGAGTACATCGCGGTCCTCGGCCTTGGGGTATTCGTCAAACATCTGTACGATGGTAGATAAGGTTCTTCCCCGGCATCGATGGTACAGGTGAAACAAGCAATATTGTCCGCACACGCTACTGGTCAGGCTTTGCAACGTTTGACTGTTCCAACACCACGTCTCTGTGCCTTGATCCATGAAGTCTGTGGCTGTAAACAGGCTCTGATAGGCTCGAATGAAATTCCCGAGCCCAAATTTCGGTGTTAACGCCGTGGCTGGAACCTGTTGTCCGTCCACATGCAGGGCCACAAAATTGATGCCGAAATGTTTAAAATCAAACGGGTTCTCCGGGTAGGCTCCGCTGAAACTGGTATTTTCCACACAGGCCAGGATCAATCGCTTGGGTAGTTCCCCCAGGAACAGGTTTTCTTGCGCTCATATTTCCAGCAGGCACAGAGAACACTTTGGTTTGCACACGTCGGATAGGGTATTGGGCTGGTTTTGTTTCCAAGGCTTTGTGGTGTCCCAAATGAACGGCTGGATTCGGTTTTACTTTTCGGACATACAGGACTGCGTCCTGGATGACAATCTTATAGTCGGCTGCATGCCCGTCTACGTCAGTGGCCATCAAGGCGAAGGTCGGAGGCGCCCGTATCAGTCGGATTTTGATGGGGATCTTGTTCAAGAGATAGCGGTCTTGCATGAAAATGTCAGCGTGCAGTCGACCCATGAGATCCACCGAGGCACCGTTCGCGGTGAAAGCCTTCCGTTTGTTATATCCCGCATTGTCCACCTTGCTCATGTGCTGGGCTGTGTCCCGGGCTAAATCAACATAGGCCGTATCCGCATTACTGATGGTGAACTCGATGGGCCCTGTTTCGTTGATGCTGGAGAGCGGGAGATGCTTCACCCATAACCCTTGTTCGGCACTGGTCTGTGTGGGCGGGACGGTCCACAAATCAAATTCACTGTTGGTGGAGGGGCAAGACTATGCGTGGATTAAGGACATGGTTCAGAAAAGATATCCTGGGTCTTCGATGTGCGTCGTCGCTGGGTCGGTCGTCGAGTGGTGCGTGGTCTCGGTGGTGCAGGTCTTTTATTCCCTACGGTGCGTTGTGCTTTGGCGACCAAGACGCCTCCTGCTTCTTTGGCCCGACGTTTCAGTGCTTCTTTGGGTGCCGTAGACATCACCGGCGACTTGCAGACCACTGCGTACCGCTTGTTTGCCGATTACTTTTACTCCACGCGTCACCAAGGGTAAGAACGTTTTGACGATGCTCCCGAGAATGTTCCCCAGCCCATGTCCTCGTTGCATGCGTGCACCGCTAAAGACCGGAAAGCCACCCCCGGCCTGTTGGGTATAATAGTCCATATAGCTACGTGCATCGCACTCGTAAGGTACTTTCATTGTGCAAAGTGGGGAGAACGTGCTTGTCGGAAATGAAGTGTGAACGTGCTTGTCGGAAATGAAGTGTCAGCACCACTTTCCCTCGTTGGAATGCCACCGGTCGTCCTGTGTCATCTCTTATATCCACCGTGATAGTGTTGATGTCGGTTTGTCGTACGGGTAGGTAGAGCATGTGGGTGAAACTGTGGGTGACTTGATCTCCATACGCCTTTTTAATGGGGACCACCCGTAACAGAGGTGTGTTGATATCGCCCACGATGTGGTTGTCCACCACGTCCGAGTAGACGTAGAGTCCGTACATACCCGACTTCATATCCATCGGGATGTGGCCATGGTCCTCGGATGGACCCGTGTAGGTCGGGTGAGCGAGACCCAGCATTTGCTGTAGGATAGGACTCAGTACGACACTCACGTTGGCGGTGAGGAGGATCTGTGCCTTGCCGTTGTGTGCGTTGTAATCGAAGTCCACGTGATTCTTGAAGGGAAGGGATTTGATGGGTTTTGAAGTATTCGTGACCTCCCGTAGAGCCTTATAATGCAACAGTCTTGACAGCCCACCCATGAACTCCTTGGGGGTATCGTATTGGGCTTCGGGGAGGGTGAGTCGGGTGTTTTTGCCTTCGTAGGTCACCTCGTACCACACTTCATTGGCTCGCACATTGTACCACGAGTAAGGGTATTGGATATCCACGAGGCCACATTCCCAGCGTCCAGGTAAATGCAACGGTTGCGGTAACTGGGTCACGTACTTGGCCAAGGTGTTGTCAGGAAACACATCTAGCGAACTGTTACTGGGTAGGGTCAGGTAAAACATGGCGACTGAGCTGTTCTGCTTCCGCTCCCGGCTTTAATAGGGGTCCCAGTCCTCGGGTGCTAATCGTCGTGATCGTCGCGGTGACTTAGATCTCGATGGCTGTAGTTTCAGGGGGTGGCGTGGTAAAAGGGGTGAAAAGGTAGGTGCCCGCCGTGGTGGTGTTTTGGGGGTGACATCGGGCATTACATACTAGTCTTTTGTGTTAAATGCCGTCATTTACATCTGACGACGATACAGCTCACCAATCTCCAATGTACGAGTTGTCACAGCGAAATAGCTCACCAATTACCAGTATACGAGTTGTCAGAGCATTTCCATCATAGCTCTCTAGATTTGTATCTAATACCGCTTATGCCGGTGCTAGGGCCGTGTGGTCATGTCATCCAAGTTGCCACATGAACAGGTACAACAAAAGCGTACCTGAGATACAACACATATCACGAATCGTTAGATTCTTGGTATGTACTTTAGAATAGGTTAACCAGAAGACTATTCTGTGAAGTCATGTGACGCAGTCAGTATGTCGGCACCTCTTCCCACTTCCCTTATATGTGTTGTAATTCCAAGGTTGTGGAGTCTGTCGTGGTGCACGACTCGGTGAGTCACGCTGCATAAAGGCCCAACGCTGGGGGTTCCCCACCAATTCCTGTGGTACATGCATGTCTTTCAAGCCTTGAGCGAAGACCTCCCATCCTCGAGGATCCGTGTGCGACCTGCGTTGCCGCATCAGGTCATTCACTAAATCCGTCATGTGGGTCCCGTGGACCACCTGATTCTGTACCAGGAGTTCATGTTAGGATTCTGTTTCATCCGTTGTAATACCAGGCCAGCTTGTTTCTTGAACGATGCAGGTACACTCTTCAGGACTTCATCTTCCACCCACTGTGGGGCCTGTGGGTGGTACCCCTGGTAATGGCGGCTGTTGGAGCAGTGCTGAGGTCGGTGGTGTGTCGCGTGGTGATGGTGGGGTTGAGAGGGTTTTGTATTGGTCCATGAACGTAATGTACCGTTGAAGCGTCTCATTGTACCGTTGTACTTTCTCACTGTCGCTTAACCGCGGTCTTTGTAAGATTTGTTGCATCTCTTCATCGAGGGTGTTTATGGTCTTCACCGTAGGTGGGACAGGGTAGGGCGATTGGAGGTTTTGAAGGAACCGTGGTTCGATGAGGACCATTTTTTTCGTGTGGTTCATTGTCGGCCGAAGAGTCCACCCAATACTGGACCCAACACGGAAGCGGCCAACGGTGCTAAGATGGCCCCGAGAAAGCCGCCTTTCTGTAACACCTTCTTCTTTTGTGTTTGAGGGACCCGCTTCTGGACTAGGGTTCGGAGACCTGTCTTATGCTTGGCCAACTTGGTCTTCTGAGCCGGAGTCAGTGGCACGTTGCCTTTTAACAGGTTGTACCCGATCTCGCACAGACAGCGTACAAGGTCAGGGTCCGCACCGCGTACAATGGTTCGGACCAACTCGGGTGGGGCCGTCTTCAATACACGGAGCGTCGGGGCGTGCTTCCGTACTCGCGGAGACATTATGTACAACTAATGCTAGAACCCACAACTCTGCTCTTTTTATCCTTTTGCGGGCTGCCTTCTGAATATCGAACAGAGACAAAGTCAACCATGATGTGGTATTAATTCTTTTTATTATCCCCATCATCAAACACACACACCTCAGCTGGGGAAGCCATTATTTTTGCATGTAAACGTGGTGGGTATCTCCGGGAAAGATTCCGGTCCGTAGTGGAAGGTGATCGGGGGTGACTTGCTTGAGGTGGAAGAACATATACCCGTGCTGAGGGGTTGTCGCATCTTTAAAGGCTTCCAACGCAAACGGTGTGCGGCCGGGATACATCTGTCTCTCGACCACCAGGTAGTGGGCATTTAAGCTGATGTTCCGATGCTCTTTGTTTTTACTGAACAGATTCTGCACAATGTAGATGATGCTGAGCCGTCGATGATGGCTGCCTTTGGTAAAGAGTTGGGTGACGCGCGCATCCGTCTCCGCCATGAGATCATCCAAAACCACCTAGGCGTCGGGTTCCAAATCGGCCAGGTTAGGTAGGCCTTCCACGAACGTGATATGGGGCATTGCTGCATACGCTGCCTGCCATCCTCCATAACACCACACGACTCGGGCAATGGTTGGGGTGATCATGCTGTCGGCGTGTTGAAGCCGCTTCCTGACGAAGTGCGTTTTGCCGGAGCCCGTCGGTCCTGCGATGACGAAAGTGAAGGGATGCTGCCACCGAGGGTCCATGGTTTGAACTGTATGCGCTGTCGTGGTAACCAGCTCTTGTAAATTTGGTACTAGTGAACTGGAGTGGTGGTGGGTACAACAACAACGTCGGTGGCCGATGTCGATGGGCGTTCGATGTGAGTGATGAAATCCGGTGAGTTTCGAGACGTAGTGGGTGTACTTGGTGTAGGTGTTGACTGTATACTCTGTGTGGAGCTCGATGTGGCTTGTACACGTGGTGTGGTGGTGATGACTGGGCTCGTTTCGATCACGGGGTTGACGGAGACGGTGTAGAGAAGGTCTGTAGACTGGTTTGACTGGTGGCTGGAGTTCTAAGTTGGTTAAGTAGAGTGCTGAGATAGGCTAGGCCGTAAAACGCTTCTCCGTACAACACGCTCAGCAGGATTAGCACTATGACCACAAAGCCCACTTGCGCTTTGCCCGTTTTGGGAGACGCTGTGTTCAGAGGCAGCTGCTGTTGGTCCATAGCGCCGTGTTCATGGTCGAACGTGGAATGAAGGATGATGGTAGTGGTGTCTGGCTTTATAGTCGTTTCACCTGGTTGGCCGCGACCCAGGAATTGAAGGAACTGGGCCAGCCTTGCCATTTGACGAAATGAAACAGTTTGCCACGTCGGCGTTCCGTTTTCAAAATCAGCTCCACTGTGTAGTAGTCTTGCTTTGTTTTTACGTCGTAAAACGTCCCTAGCAACGGTTCCCCTAGAAGGTCTTCCAGTTCATAGACTCGCGGTTGTCGGGGTAGGGGCCGTTTAATCAGGAAGTGCTCATCGCTCCAGTTGGGTAAGTAACTTTTCTCAAATTGACCTTTGACTTTACTGATCCGTACAGGGTCCCCGACCTTGAACACTTCCTTCGGCGTTCGCTGCGATTGCCTGGGGTACAAGACACGCCGGACTTGGGCTTCATTGCGTTGGGTCACGGTAATGGGGGCTCTCTCTATACTCCGGTGATACGCTTGATTGTAACCACTCACAAGTTTCGGAGAACATCGATGTACCGCCTTGTATTCTTATAGGTGAAATATTTATACATGCGGCCTTTGAATGTCCTGTTGAACCTTTCCACAACGGAAGCCTTGGTCTCGTTGTACGTATGGAAGAAAAACACCTTCTGGGCTTTCAGAAACTGTTGGAACGGTCTGTTGAGGAATTCCGTGCCTTCGTCGGTTTGCAAATACAAGGGTTTGCGCCCGGTCTTGAAGATGTCCTTGAACGCCGCTATGAGATTCGCCCCGTTTTCGTCCGGATGGGTACCACCCACGCATACTTCGACAGGATATCGATGCACGTCAAGATATAGCGATTCCCATCGTTGTGTTTGGCAAAGGCGCTCATATCGACCAAATCCGCTTGCCACTGGGCATCTATACCACCCACGATAACCCGGTTCCGTAGAAAATGGCGACGGACAGATCGATGTAAGGTATAGGTGTCTTGTTTTTTCAACCAATCTCGGACTTGGGCACGTTGTATCCCCTGGGGTTTGGCCGCTCGATAGAGAGCCGACAATGCACTATAGGCCGCCGGACTGTCGGGACTGTAGTATAAGTTATCCAACACCTTCTCCCAGCTCTTCATGGTGACAAATGATGATGGACCCTGGCTCTATCGTTTATTTATAACGGTATATCTTGGGCCGGAGTTTCTTTCTTATTTTCTTCTTCGGCTTCAACCAGCACATTGTCCATGGTAAATAACCAGTCCAACTCGTCTGATGACCGCTCTTCCTCCGTAAGCACTTGATCCACATCTGCCACGGCATCTTCCAAAGCAGACCATATAACAGGGTGAAGGGTAAAATGCACTGTACCCCCATTTAGCCGAGCCAATTGAGCAAAGAAGGGGCCGCGTCGGATGTACACATCGTTACACAAGTGGATGAGATCGCCGTCCAGTTCACCAGACAACACCCGCTTGAATTTGGTCCAGCCCTCCCGGGACAGACGAATATGAGCCGGGCACGGTTGTGTAGGGTCTGCATCACAGATGTCTCCCACTTCCACCATGATATCGACCTTATCCGCATAGACGTGCAGGAAAACCTCGGGGGTCAAGCTGAGATACGCACGTACTGGCTCCGACATGGTCAGTACGTGAATGGTACAAGATTTGTACTGTCTCTCGTATTTGTAGGGAGAACCCCGTGAGATCAAAGGATTGGGTGGTCATGTCAGTAAGCTGACAGTCTAGCCGGATAATCAATGGCATCTTCGTCTACCTCCGCTTCATCGCTAGGTTTGGTAATTTGCTCATTGGGTTCTGCCACCGCTTCACTCAGGGTACGAGCCCAGCCCAACTGAACAGCTGACCGCTCGTCCGGTGTAAACAGCTGGTCCACGATAGGCACCACTTTCTCGAAGGTTGTCCACAGATCGGGGTCTAGGGTGAAGCCTCGCGTAGGGTCTTGGTAACGACCCAGGCGTGTGAAGAGTGGAGCATGGTGTATGTAGATGGCATTGTCTATGTGGATGAGGTTTCCGTCGAGCTCATCGCTCAACACCCGTTTAAATTTGGTCCAGCCGTCACGGTGTAGCGTAACCGTATTCGATACGGTCTCAGCGCGCGACCAGCAAACATCTCCACGGTCTTCCACGAGGGTGACTTTACCTTCATAGACGTGTAACCCCACCAGGGGTGTAAGGGGAAGGATGGCTCGTAGAACTGGTGACATGGTTGACCCAATGACGAACGGTGAATGACACACACTCTGAGTGTCTCTCCTATTTATGATCAGGTCCCTCGGTGACATGGTTCACGCAATGACGATCGGTGAATGAGGCACACTGTGACTGACCCTCGTATATATCGGTCAGACGAGGTCAAAATACTCGCTTGTGATTGGCTGTCGAAAGTGCAAATTTTTGAGGTCACAGGTCAATGGTAGTGAATATACGCACTCTATACTGGAGGTCAAAGGTCAATGGGAGTCAATATACGCCCTTGATAGGGGTTTTCGCCTAGTTTAGGGGGTAAAGTCCGTGTTCCGTTTTTTTATATTTTCGGGAAAAATCCTTATTTTACATTCTCCCACTCCAGGGAGAACCCGATAAGCCAGGGACCGATATTAGCCCTTTGGGGTAGAGTTGATAGGGGTTTTCCCCTATTTTATAGGTAAAGTCCGTGTTCCGCTTTTTATATTTTCGAGACAAATCCTCATTTTACATACACCCACCCATGACTTGCAAAATCCTTCCGTAGGGACCCCAAGTCCCCGACTCAAATGAATGGACGGCATACAAGTCCGTACATGCACTCCTAATCACGTGACCGCAGCATGATGGAAAAACCCCAGAACCAAGTCTGTATGAACCATACAAGTCAACACTGTAGCGAACGTGCAACATTGTTGCAATTCGGGGAGCCAGGTGTTCGGCACGTGACAACCCCAAGCAGACGACAGCGAAATTCTGGCGGGAAAAACCCCACAGACAGTACATGGCCTATCATGTTCCCTCTCACCGAAAAGACACGGACGTACCCATCGGGCCTCAGCGAAAAAACACGAAGGTGAACGATATTGTAGGGAAAAATCCCGCAGACAGGTCAGTACATGTCCTATCATGTTCACAGGACACGCCCCATTCACCCAGACCGGAAGTGACGTCATACACATGCGCACGTGATGGAAAAACCCCAACCCTAACATGTCTAAACATGATCAAAGACGAGATGAAAGGATACAGGTCAACTCAAGTGCGCTCATTGACCTTTGACCTCTCACCTCCACGTGACCTCCACAGAGGTCAAAGGTCAAGTTGACTCGAAATGCTCGCTATATACTACTCCTGCACCTAACTCCAAACTTTCTGCGCTATATCTACGAAACAACAAAACAGTAGGAGATAAGCTGAGAATGCGTATTATATATTGGGGTCATTTTTCCCCCAATTTGCATAACCCTCCTAGAAATGAATCGGCCATGTGAGGGTACCAGGAAAGTGGTGTATTCGTGCTTTTTCTTCAAGATTTCTTTTCTTTCCTCTGGATAAAGGTGTGCAAGAAATATTTATTTCCGACCAGAAAATTATTTCTTTTATGTAGTCTCATTCCATTCATGTTCACGATGAGGTCCTATCCTTGTTTGGTCTCATCAACTTCACTCCATTTGAACCAAGCTGGAATAGATCTCGTAAAACCCGGCTCCAGCTTATACTGCATGTACAGTATTTTCATACTCTTTTGCTATAGGACTTATCGATGTAACCATTCAGAGCACAGTTGCCTTCAACAGTTACGGTTACACTACAGCTTTATCACACGAACGTAGCGAACCAGTCTCGCACGTCGTCTGTTCATTGGCTGTTATCAGAAGGAATAAATCGAAAATCGCGTCCTCAAGTATATGGCGCTGCATCATATGAAGATGATATTTGCCATTCTTTACCACATAAGGACCCCGGAACCAGAGGATTCGTGAAGAAATGGGCCGTATTATATTTCAGCTACAAAATATATTTTCTTCCATAGAATAATGAGAGATTAGAGGCTTGGACATATGGCTATTGAAATGTAGACCATCGAATTGGGATTTACAGATATACAGAGGAAAACGCTGCCCATCATGGGAATTTCATTATCTTTTGTGGGATTTTAGCCCAACAAGACATAATAATATGAGCATTTGGCTCGTTCTATACTCTGATAAATGAAGACAGATCAGCTACCCAACCATGCAGGCACTCGACACTAGATGCCCGGAAATGCAGCGAAAATGGCGAAATTTTATTGAAAGAAGTACAGATGTCGATCAAGTTTATCAATGGAGATGATTAAAATGATATATATTACACATACTATCAAGGGATTTCCATTTCCATTTGTTTGAAAAATTACTTTATACCAAGCAAGTAGACCAAGAAGTTGGAATTTTCCAGTCATAATTGCCGTATACGTATAGAGTAAACTTACTTGTACGTATTCTGCCCGTTTATTGCGACGCACAGTGCACTTTACTGCCAGCTTTTCAACTTTTCATTGGAAAAAGAAACACAAATTTGCAAATGACGGACATTGACAGGGGTTTTCCCCTAGTTTATGGGGTAAAGTCCGTGTTCCGTTTTTTATATTTTCGGGAAAAATCCTAATTTTACATACACCCACTCCAGGGAGAACCCGATAAGCCAGGGACCGATATTAGCCCCTTGGGATAGAGTTGATAGGGGTTTTCCCCTATTTTATAGGTAAAGTCCGTGTTCCGCTTTTTATATTTTCGAGACAAATCCTCATTTTACATGCACCCACCCATGACTTGCAAAATCCTTCCGTAGGGATCCCAAGTCCCCGACTCAAATGAATGGACGGCATACAAGTCCGTACATGCACTCCTAATCACGTGACCGCCGCATGATGGAAAAAATCCAGAACCAAGTCAGTATGAACCATACAAGTCAACATTGCAGCGAACGTGCAACATTGTTGCAATTCGGGGAGCCAGGTGTTCGGCACGTGACAACCCCAAACAGACGACAGCGAAATTCTGGCGGGAAAAACCCCACAGACAGTACATGGTCTATCATGTTCCCTCTCACCGAAAAGACACGGACGTACCCATCGGACCTCACCGAAAAAACACGAAGGTGAACGATATTGTAGGGAAAATCCCCACAGATAGGTCAGTATATGTCCTATCATGTTCACAGATCACGCCCCATTCACCCAGACCGGAAGTGACGTCATACACATGCGCACGTGATGGAAAAACCCCAACCCTAACATGTCTAAACATGATCCAAGGTCAAAGACGAGATGAAAAGATACAGGTCAACTCAAGTACACTCATTGACCTTTGACCTCTCACCTCCACGTGACCTCCACAGAGGTCAAAGGTCAAGTTGACTCGAAATGCTCGCTATATACTACTCCTGCACCTAACGTTCTGCGCTATATCTTCGAAACAACAAAACAGTAGGAGATAAGCTGAGAATGCGTATTATATATTGGGGTCATTTTTCACCCAATTTGCATAACCCTCCTAGAAATGAATCGGCCATGTGAGGGTACCAGGAAAGTGGTGTAATCGTGCTTTTTCTTCAAGATTTCTTTTCTTTTCCTCTGTGCAAGAAATATTTACTTCCGACCAGAAAATTATTTCTTTTATGTAGTCTCATTCCATTCTTGTTCACGATGAGGTCCTATCCTTGTTTGGTCTCATCAACTTCACTCCATTTGAACCAAGATGGGATAGATCTCGTAAAACCCGGCTCCAGCTTGTACTGCATGTACAGTATTTTCAGACTCTTTTGCTATAGGACTTATCGATGTAACCATTCAGAGCACAGTTGCCTTCAACAGTTACGGTTACACTACAGCTTTATCACACGAACGTAGCGAACCAGTCTCGCACGTCGTCTGTTCATTGGCTGTTATTTTTTTAACAGGGTCCAAGTCTTAGTTGCACAGAGCACGCTCTCGAGTAGTCCGAGTTTCTTATGACCGTCCACGCCAGACGACGGATACTTTCTGAGAGATTGTCTGGATAGGGTCAGAGCTCTCTCCCATACAAAAAAAAACGCAAAATGAGAGCGACCACGGGGTCCCCTAATGCACCTTCATGCAAAAAACTCAAGGTTCTAATGTCAACGGGACTCCTTATTTTGCCGACGAAAGGATTCGGATGGACTCGCTCAATCACTGACTGACTGACTGACGACCGGACAATTTGCAGATGGTATCCTACTTCGTAGGAATAATAGTTGCCTGATACATAGTGGCTCATTTGCATAGGTTGAAGTCACAGTGTATTGGTGTCCATGCGGACAAAGGTCATTAAGGTCGTATAGAGTAAAAACAGGCGATCGGTGGATGTGTTGCCTTATCCAATGCCCAGTGAAATTGCCGAATGTTAAATCGCACACATCGTTATGACCGTATGTAGTCTTACTGACCTTTGTCCGTGGGGATACTAATGCATCATGATGTCATCATATTGAAGTTATTTCAAACGTGATATATTGTCAGTATCACTTAACATAGCCAGAAAAACGATGTTGGCCCAACACCATTTTTTAATGTTGAGGCCAGTTCAACACCAATTATTGGTGTTGAGAAACCGTGTTGACATAATTCAACACCAAAATGTGATGTTGAGGCCAGTTCAACACCAAAAAACGGTGTTGAGAAAATGGTTTTCACCCAATCCAACACTGAAAAATGGTGTCGAGACCAGTTCAACACCAAAAAACGGTGTTGAAAGAATGGTGTTGAAAATCTAACACTGAAAAATGGTGTTGATGCCAGTTCAACGCCAAAAAATAGTGTTAAGAAAAGGGGGTGTTTCGATACCAGTTCAACGCCAAAAATGGTGTTAAGAGAATGGTATTAAAATTCCAACATTGAAAAAACAAGGATTATGTGAAACCCGGCAGGCCCGCCGTTTTGGTTTACGCCAATAAGAATGTTGCCAACTACAAATTGATATTTGAATTTACTTCAATTTCAAAATTTAAGAAAAATGCAATTTGAATTGCCAGCATGAACAAAAAGCATTGAACCAGAAAATGTTCAGAGTCCAAAAGAAGTCAAAAATCCAGCCTCAGTGGTAAACACACCTACAGAATTACGGTACTCGGTCTGCGCTCAACACAGCTGCGGATAGTAGTATACAAAGCGTAAATGAAAGCAGTTTTCCCCCGGATGTAGAGGTCATTTGTGGCGGGATTGTGGCGGAGAGGTCAAATGACGTCACAACTTCCGATGGTGGCTCCATCTGTACACGCAAGGGAGACAACTCGATGTGCTTACTGGAGTTTAGGCGGCCATGTTGGAAAAGGGGGCGTGTTTTTAGGCGGCCATGTTGGAAAAGGGGGCGTGTTTTTAGGCGGCCATGTTGGAAAAGGGGGCGTGTTTTTAGACGGCCATGTTGGAAAAGGGGGCGTGTTTTTAGGCGGCCATGTTGGAAAAGGGGGCGTGTTTTTAGGCGGCCATGTTGGAAAAGGGGGCGTGTTTTTAGGCGGCCATGTTGGAAAAGGGGGCGTTTTTAGTGTTGGAAAAGGGGGGGCGTGTTTTTAGGCGGCCATGTTGGAAAAGGGGGCGTGTTTTTAGGCGGCCATGTTGGAAAAGGGGGCGTGTTTTTAGGCGGCCATGTTGGAAAAGGGGACGTGTTTTTAGACGGCCATGTTGGAAAATGGCCGTGTTTTTAGGCGGCCATGTTGGATAGAAAAACGTATAAAAGGGCATAATTTTTAGGGGTGGGGTGTATTCATTGCACTACCTTACTTAGCACTCTGACTGACCTGACCAGCCTGCCTGCCTGCCTACCTGCCTACCTGCCTGTTTGCCTGCCTGACCACTAGCCAGCCTGTCTGCCTACCTGCCTGTTTGCCTGTATGAGACGTGGAGAAGCTTTTCATTTTACCAGTGCAAATTCACCAGCCTATTACACCGTTTTTCACCAGCCTGAGCCTACAGTCATGGAGTCATCCCAGCAAGTGAAGCTTCGAAAGTACCGTGTTCGCTTCATTGATGAGATGCAGCATGTGGCCGAATTATGTGATCTGCTTATGGAGGAAAACATACTCCTGAAACAGCGTGTCGAAGATATCATGGCTGAGAAAACCACTTCAGCACAAAACAGAGCCCTCATCGACGGTCTACTGCGCTCTGGCCCCTATGCATTTCTAGCCTTCGTGGAGGGGCTGAAGAAGACGGGAAATGAAGAACTAGCACAATTACTTCAAGTCCACGTTGTACAAGATGATGATATCTTAGTCATGCACAACACCGAAGAGCGTACACCTGCCAAACGCGGTGCACGACCCAAGCGGTCTCGACTAACACCTTTAGAAATACCTGAGCAAGTGCCTGAGCCAGTGAAACAAGAAGAAGAGGTGCAACTTCCTATGTCTGTGCAGCAGATCAATAACATTATCCAGCAGGCCTACCAGACAGCCCACACCAACATTTGGGAGCTCTCAGCCTATTTAACTGTGAGTGTCAAAGACGAAGAAGTGCATTTTAGCGTACCGGTCTTTAACGACAGACCAGCTAGGCATATCGCCTTAACGTACGACACCGGGCTAAAACTACAGACCTTTGATTCCCCCCTCGATGCAGTCATTGACCAGCAGGCACGTGACGAAGTGAAATTTTATGTAGGTGACGACATCTTTGTCAGCTGTGGTACATTCAACGGCCAGCTCCTGGTGCATATACGGAAATAGAAAATGAGGTCAGATACGCAACAGCGTGTTCCTTGTCCTCAGGGTGTCACCTTGAAAATAACGGCGTGGCGGAAGTTGCAGAGTCTCACAGCTATGATTCATGAAGCCCTGTCTACCCAGGTGACTCAGTATATTTGTAAGAAGTACATCGACACATTCATGGATCATGTCAGACCTCGCATTCGACACTTGCGTATCGAAGCATGTGCAGGCTGTGTGAACAACAGTCCGATAAACATGCATACGTGTCTGGACAATATAATACCATCATACGCGCTGATCACTGAGGCACTACAGGACGTGACCGAGGAGCAAATTGCCCTGGCATTGGAAGCTGCCTGCGCCCCCAGAATTCCACGTGAACAGATTGCTACCTACATCTACGTGCACCAGGGGCGGAAAGACGATAATGAGTTCAAACAAGTCTTGTTGCATAACTATTGAACATTTCAAGTCTTGTGTTGAAAACATTCAGACATTTACCGTATTCCTGCATGCTACGTTCATGCATAACTATTGAACATTTCAAGTCTTGTGTTGAAAACATTCAGACATTTACCGTATTCCTACATGCTACGGTCATTCAAGCGCCTTCATAGCGTATAATTGTATTAAAAATTCAATACCCAGAGTTTTACTGCGGTGAAGACGTTCATTCTATTGTGTTAGTCTTGTTGTATAAATATTGAACATTTTCAAGTCTTGTTGCATTGAAAACATTCAGATATTATCGTATTCCTACATGCTATGTTCATTCTCTATGTTCATTCTATGCGCGTTGAAGTGCCTTCATAGCGTATAATTGTATTAAAAAATTCAATACCCAGAGTTTTACTGCGGTGAACACGTTCATTCTATTGTGTTAATAAAAATAGTAGAAAATTCACAAATGAGTGTTAGTGTTCATTGAGTGTGGTGATGGGAGCTGGTGTTGTGCTTTCAGTTAGAAGTTCTCTTTCGAAAACATTGGGTGGCCCTGAAAAGGGACTTTGGAAAGTGTTACGACACTTTTACGAGCGGTAGATTCTCTTCACCCCGGACACCTGCTTCCTACACACGGGACACTTGATCTTTAAATGCTGTTCGTCCGTTTCAGTACAGTGGCACGTGTCCCCTATACAGGTTAGGGTGACCCAGCACTCCTCACATAGGCCTAAATGCCCGCACGGAAATAGGGCGTACAGGCTTTCCTCGTTGGTACACACGCTACAGTTTGATTTACTTTCTTCCTTATCTAGGTGTTGCTGTAGTTTAAACTTCACAGCGTCCGTGTAATCCATGTCTTCCTGCATTTCAATAATTTGCGCGTTGAGGCGGGTTACCTCGGTCCAAGAGCATGGTGGTGTTGTTGTTGTTGTTGTTGTTGTTGTTGTAGCTGGTGTTTCGGTAGCCACTGTATTTGCTGGGTGTGTGTTTAACCACTCTAGGTCGGGGAGTTCTTCATCATCCGTAGGTACATCCTCATCTTCTTCCATTGCCAACCTCCTGACCTCTTCGTCCTGTTCTTGACTTTGCCGTCTCAACGTAGTATCGGCAATATTGTGTATCCGCTCCAAGCTTGTAATTATTGTGATACCATCGCCATGTTCTTCACTCGTAATCACCTCTCTATGTTCTCTAGGATCGTTGAATAACCTTCGTCTTGTACCCATGATTGTAGTTGTCAATGAATACACCCCCCTAAAAATTATACCCTTTTATACGTTTTTCTATCCAACATGGCCGCCTCAAAACACGGCCATTTTAAAACATGGCCGTCTAAAAACACGCCCCCTTTTCCAACATGGCCGCCTAAAAACACGGCCATTTTCCAACATGGCCGTCTAAAAACACGCCCCCTTTTAAAACATGGCCGCCTAAAAACACCGCCATTTTCCAACATGGCCGTCTAAAAACACGCCCCTTTTAAAACATGGCCGTCTAAAAACACGCCCCCTTTTCCAACATGGCCGTCTAAAAACACAGCCATCTTCCAACATGGCCGCCTAAAAACACGCCCCTTTTAAAACATGGCGGATTAACCGCCATGTTAACCTTAGCCGCCATGTTAGAGCCATGCATAGCTGTACTCGTATTTGCTAGCGCTGTGTTACCGTAGCCGGCGTAATACGATAAAAATTCCTACTTTTTCTTTTCGATAAACGTGCTGCAATTTTCAGGGTCACATTATAAGGCTGTGAGGAACATACCTGATGTATTTTTACGGAGGAAAACCGATTTATTTCAAGTGTACCGCGTTTTCCATACTACCCTACTCAACGTTACGGGTCTAAAAAATCGATAAAAGGATTAAAAATAGCGGGTTCGCTTACCGCTAGCCTTCTGAATTTTTCAATGCTGCACGATGAGTTCCCCTAATTCAAGTCGAAATAAATTTTATACGTCCACTCGCATTTATTGCAAAATCACACCGGTTTAAAGTTGCAAAACAAACACACAACAATTTCTGCCTAGGCCAGCGCAAAGATGTGATATAAAGATTACGCTGACGTCCGCGCGTTACACTATAAATAGCGCGCAGTATTTAGTCATTCATTCACAATTATGCCAGTCTGTATGAGACGTGGAGAAGCTTTTCATTTTACCAGTGCAAATTCACCAGCCTATTACACCGTTTTTGACCAGCCTGGGTCCACAGTCATGGAGTCATCCCTGGCTGAAGCTGAAATCATGGATATTGACAACTTATTACAAGAGTTCATGATAGATGATCAACTACAACCGCTGGAGAACATCGATATGGTACATGATGAGCCATGGCTGGATGATATTATACAAGACCTATTTAAAGATGAAGAACAACCACAGGGCGGCGATAATGAAGACCACCCAGGAGCACAAGTGACACCGGATGTTACGGCACTGGAATATCAACGATTTGACCAAATTGACACCGTACTACAAGATATCTACAAACAACAACATCAAACCCAAGCCCAAGACCAAGAAACAGAAAGGAGAAAAGAAGAAGAGATGGGTATTTTACAGCCACAAGCAACAGAAAGAGAAAATGTCCAACAAGACCAAGAAAAAAAATGAACAACCAGAAATGGAAGGTTTACAGCAGCAGCAGGAAGAAGACATCGTGTACTACACTGCTGTCATAGCAAGAAGACTGGCGCCAAACACAGAATGCAAAGCAGCACAATATTTACGCTGCGTGGAATGTTGTAATCACTTCGCCAAATACGCCATTTTCCCCTGTGGCCATCAAGCCTTGTGTATAGGCTGTATACACCGACATGCCCGAATATATGAGCCTACGCGTGATCTCATCCCCATAGTGTGTAAACTCATAGCGTTGAAATGCCCGGTGTGTACTGTGAGAGAGCAACCCGACCTGGTCCCAACGATGTAACCCCTTACATGTTCAAAAGGCCCTTTTCAGAGCCACCCAATGTTTTCGAAAGAGAACTTCTAACTCAAAGCACAAAAATAACACCAAGTCCTGCACATGCACACACACACACCTAGGTAACAATAGGTAAATAACACTGAGTCAATGGAAAAACTGCCTACTAACAGCGCCCAAGTATTAGTATCAATGTACGGTAACCGAATAATACCCGTCGCTGATTGGTGGCCTACAAGGTGCCTACGCCGAGGTCCGCGCGACCACCCTTCCTGGATTAATTTACAATCCGCATATTTTGCACCAAATTCACCTATAGTCAATTCCCAGGTTAAAATCTATTCCTATCTTTATAACATTAAGGTTGGCCCTGAAACATTTTTTTTTCTCTAGCCCCAATGCATGTACAGCACTGTATTGGCGCCAGTGATGCATTCTGGGTGCCGTCAGAATCCCTTCATTTTGCACGAAAATTCGCTATAGCAAATTCCCATGTTAAATGATTGCGTGGATTGATATAACATTAGAGTCGATGTTCACGTCGCTGATTGGTGGCCTACAAGGTGCCTACGCCGAGGTCCGCGCGACCACCCTCCCTGGGTTAATTTACAATCCGCATATTTTGCACCAAATTCACCTATAGTCAATTCCTAGGTTTAATCCATTCCTATCTTTATAACATTACAGCCCGAATCATCACGCACTTTCACGAAGGTAGAGGGTGGAATAAAAACTATAACGTATACGGGTACGGATAGAGAGAGGTGCGAAAAAACCCCTATAACGTGTACGGCTACGGACTAGGGTTTTTTAATGGACACGAGTCATCACGGACTTTCACGAAGGGGAGAAGTGCATCCCCTTCGATATATACAGACTTGCCTCGTCGATGTTCAATAAAATTCATGAAAAAACACAAAAATGATGGTTTTTTGACTTTTTTTTTATTTAAGTCAACAACAAGGGAGAGTTACACTATGTACAAATAGAATACAGGTGGTATGTACAATAGAATAGTAGTGGTATGTATATACAAGTGGTACAAAAAAATTCTGTCAGGAGTAGGATTCGAACCTACGTCCGGCATTTCGCCGACCAGCACAGTTAACCGGCGCCTTAGACCACTCGGCCATCCTGACTTTACAGTTTTTAACTCGTGTATCAAAAGTCATATAGTGTTCGAAATTTTCACAAGTCCAGGTAAGTGGTACTGATGCCATCGGGAAGGACTTTCCGTTTCGGGTAAAAGAAAGTAAAGGCGTCTCGTTGCTGGATGTACGTCCGCATCTGGTGGTCCACCACCCGAAATCCTTTGTTAGTCCCACTCGCACTGGCCTGGCTTTGCAGCACGTTCAGGTACAAGGCTTTGTCGATGTTGGGATCGCGCCGGTTCACCCCTTTGCAGCTAAACTTATTTTCGTCTCCCCCGTAACAGTAATACGTCTTGGAGGAGAGAGCAATCATAGCATCCCCACTCCACTCCGGCTTGAAGAGACCCGGCGTACGCTTATCGTACTGGTAATGGTCACGTCCAGGTAACCACTGGTCCCGTTCCGCTTCATACTCCGCCCGTAACTCCGGTTTCACCAGGGACTCCCAATCCGCATTAGAGACGGCCATGTAGGCCGAGTCCGTATCCATCTCCATGAGTTGCCAGTCTGATGGATTAAAATACACACCCATGAAATCATATAGAAACTGCAGCATCCTCAGCTTGGCCACCTGGTATACCATACATCCAATCTGCAGGGGTAGGTTGTAACGGATAGTCTTCTTGGCTGAACTGACTTCATACGTGTCGTCATCGATGACCTCCACGGAGCGAAACAGAGGAGAGTTCACTTTTTTGCGGGCTTGGGAAGTAGTACAAATGTTCACGTTCACGTGCTTATCCTGATTCGTGACCGTTTTTCCATAATATCCATTGCCCGTCAACTTCCATGATTCACCGATGATGGCCTTACTCGGGTCTTGGTCACCTTGACGACGGGCAGACGTCACGATGTCGGCATTCTCCGCAAAACAAGCGTCGGGTACGTACTGTATCACTTGGTAAATTTTGGCAATTTCCAAACCGTGGTTCATGTACGACTGCAGTAAGGGAGTGCCCAGCAAGATTTTCTCTGCCCACATACTGCCAATCAACATCCGTCGAGGTCGAGGCAAACACTCGTGTTGCTTCGCATAGGCCCCCATGGTGTCTCCAATATCATCCCGACCCACCAGCGTGTTCTTAAAGATGGGCGGGCACTGGGCGAAGAGGGGCTTGAGAGTATCGGGAACATGCAAATCACATTCGACAAAGCCGTAGAGGTCCCCCGAACGAATGGCGTCGAACATCTGTGGCAGACTCAGGAGTGGCCGACGACTCAACGGGTACTCGCGCTCTTTTAGGAAACGCCGTAAATGGGGTAGGGCCTGGCACATGGTGTGAAATTCACACTCCCACATTTAAATCAGATGGTATCCTCTCTCTTTCACATAATTGCCGTTCTCCACCACTTCTTCCCGTAATTCTTCCGGTGTTTTTCCACGTCGTTCGTTGAAACGTCCAGCGCTGAAATGGCATCCGTGGCCGTGCCAATAGCAACCGTAAAATTGAAATACGGTCGGTGTCC
>JAVTVY010006959.1:0-36958 GCA_036873755.1 Hanleya hanleyi
ATCAACAGTTTACTGTCCATACTGCCGAATCCCGGAGTTTATCCCTTCGAAAAGGCTGCCTCGGTCAGTAACAACAATAACACAGATGTGCTCGTTCTTTACATCACAGAATCGTTCTACATTCAATACAGTTTGAAATATATGGACATTTGGTCTTATAGATGACGATAATAAGGTTTCCAGTCCAGTTGCATACCAATCTGTATTCAACAAACGACCTCTCCGAATCCTGTCGTCGTCGAGTTCCACGTTGTCAGAGTGGTTGTCACTGTCAGAATCGGAGCCGTAAGGCTCAAATTGATAGGGCTGAATTCCGCCGTTGGTCTGCAAACAACTGTTAATTTGCCCGTCATCATCCTCCTCTATATCTATTTCATCTTCTTGGCGAAAAATATTTCCATCTAAGCAGCTGATATCGCTCGAATCGACATCTGAACCGGAGCTCTGACTGCACTCGCTTTCCATGTTATCCGCTGTTTTTCTCAGGCAACTTCCCTGCGTGACTGCGTGACGTCATCAAGCCAGCTGTGAAAGTGTGAAAAAGCCCACTTTGCTCCCATATTACGTGTGTTTCTGATCAGATTAGAATTTTTTCAATATTTTTTTCATACAAAGTGAAGTATGAACTATGATTTTTAAGGATTTTTAGACCAAAAAAAATCCGTTTGGGTTGACCTTTAAGCGGTGTGAGGCTAGCGATCACCAGCGATGCGCCTCAGACCTCTCGGCCAAAGAGAGCCCTCTCCTAGAGACTAGGATGGACTGTTCCATACATTATATTAAAGTACGCTACATTTGTTTCTGTCAACCATGTCAACTGTCGACATATTCAACACTGTGATCCAACATCTGTATTTCGATCAACCTCTGCTATATAGCTGAAGTGCTTTAATTCTATGTTGATATCACAGGTGACATTAGAGAGTTTTTTTCTAAGATAAAGATTTTTCTGAAGTGATAACACTACTCAGAAAATGAAGGAAAATCAGTGAACTAAAATATTTCATGCACTTTGATGAAAGGATAAAGACCAAACACAAATACAGAATAGTATTTTATCCATTTTAGGATTGATCCATTGTGGGATTTATCCATTGTGAGATTGATCCATTGGAGGATTGATCCATTGTGGGATTTATCCATTGTGGGATTGATCGATTGAAGGATTTATCCATTGTGAGATTGATCCATTGTATGATTGATCCATTGCGAGATTGATCCATTGGAGGATTTATCCATTGAGGGATTGATCCATTGGAGGATTTATCCATTGAGGGATTGATCAATTGAAGGATTGAATTATTGTGAGATTGATCCATTTTAGGATTGATCCATTGTACGATTGATCCATTGTAGGATTGATCCATTGTACGATTGATCCATTTTAGGATTGATCCATTGTACCATTGATCCACTGTGGGATTGATCCATTTTAGGACTGATCCATTTTGGGATTGATCCATTGTAGGATTGATACATTGTAGGATTATTCAAATGATTAGAATTATGGCAATGAGATGAGCTATCAAGTTGGAAGGTTTGGAGGCCTGACTGATTTCATTTTAAGGCTAATTACTGATATTAATTAGTAAGGATATCAAATACACATACATCTGCTATGACATAATGACCAGAGGAGACAATAACCACATCTTTGGAATATAAATGAACATATTATTTGCTAATAAATAAAATCTGTGTAACATTCTGAAACCTTTTGCTAATAAATATATTTTTTTATTATTTCTATTCCAACAACATCATACTTTTGTTGCATGATAGAGGACACATGGATTTTCAAAGTCTTGTTTACTCTGCACTAGTCGCAGTTCCATTAAATGAGTGGCTGGTTTATTGGTGCCATCTGTTTTACCTGTTGATGAAAAATATATGATTTTATCTAAACATTGCTGATTTAGAATAACTGATTCAACTTTACACTGTCTACATGTGATCATTGGAGAACATGTCTCTGATAAATAGACATAGAAATGACGACCCTGGTCCTGACCACTGACCTCAAAATAAACATTTTATCTTTACTTTAACATTATGGTTTTCCCAATGCTTGCATGGTCACAATCAATATCCTAGACCTGGACTGACATATCACATGGAGAATTGAAGCTTGACTTGGAATATGTTCACTGTCCATATTTACCAGTTTGTACAAGCATGACAAAGGACAGGTAGAAACAGTATGTACCGGTCACTTGAGAAAAACAAGAGCCCATGATGCTTCAATATATGCCCACACATTGACCAGATTCAATATTTGCAATTCCACATTTAAATTATGGTACTGACTTGCAATGAAATTCTGTCACATTCTGCAACCACATATCTCCCACTCCCAAAAATTATCCACTTTGGATAGAAAACTGTCTGAGACCAGACACATGAAACTTGCCATCACAAGATGCATGTACATCAGATTTATTCGTGAGCATATAAAAATCCAGCAAGGAACAAGAGAGAAATAAGTGAATAGTAAGACTTACTTTTGGCATAATCCAAAGTTCTTTTCAAAACTGCCTGCACTGATGCAACTGTCTTCTCTAGGGCGAGCTGGGAAGGTTGGGGAAAATTTCATTATCGAATGTTTTGGTAATATCTTCCAATAATATACATAGCATATCTGAACCAGCACTCATTTGCATAGAGAACAATTACACCTATTGTCTCCTGTGCATCAGATTAAGCAAATTCTCAAGACAGAGATTTGAACTTGCTCCAAAGATTCCACAATAAAAATACAGTACCGACCAGATTAAAGGTTCGCCTAACGGGCTCATCTAACGGACTAACGCGCTTCAAATTAATGCGCTCAGTGGGAGGCCTAACACGCTCCCAAACGCACTCTAAAATTCCTAACGTACGTCTAACGTTCTGCTAACGTTCTCTTTATTCTACGTAACGCGCTCGGACAATGGGCAGGTCGAGCAGCTGCCAGACGCGACAGCGGGGAGTCGGTAATGTGCTCTTTGTTCAACCTAACGCCCTCGGAGAATTTGACATGTTGGTTTTACTAACGTGCGCTTTGTCCGACATAACGCACTCGCGGGACGAATATGACCAACCAAACCACTGAGTCATACATCTACGTAAACTGGAAGATAGGAAATGATATAATTAATTAGTTTGACATCTTCGTTTCAATGGCGATGACAATCTAATAAATTTGATTGCATCGACACTAAAAATAATTTCCCCCGAACTAGAATTAGTGGTAGTATCCGAAACATTACGTCCTTCCCAACCATCGGCAGGGACAGGACTCCACTTTTACGCCCCCAAACACACTCAGTTGTCCCGAACCCGATGCAGTTGCCAGTGGCGCTCAAGTCCACTGCAACCTGTAGGTCCGTGCAACTTGAGTCGTGCTGTCAAAACAAACACACTCAGTTGTGCCAGACCCGGCTCAGTTGCCAGTGGTGCTCAATCCCACTGCAACCTGGGTTCCCCCAGGGTCTGCTCAACTCGAGTCGTGATTCCAAACACAGATGGTGGGATTGAGTCTGCTCCCAAATAAGCCAAATGAACATATTGTTATTCCTACGAAGTAGGCTACAGATCGCAAATTGTCCGGTAATGAATGAGTGAGTGAGTGAGTCAGTCCATCCGAATCCTTTCGTCGGCAAAATAAGGCGAACCGTTAACATTAGAACCTTGATTTTTGGCATGAACGTGCATTAGGGCATTGTTACCAGCAAGTTCTGAGCTGATCGAATTCTGATGAAAATTTAATTTATAATTATTTTTTTATTATTTATTGATGACTCGAGTGCACTGTCATGCCCATCGGGAACCCTTGACTGTACGCTTCACTGTGACTTTTAAGCACCTGGGACTAACTTCGGCCGCCCAGCACTAAAGCAAAAAAAAAAGCACTCGAAAATATCAGTAACTTTAATGGTACTTGCCAAAATATGTCGGCATTATACGTTTCCAGGTAGCTCCGCCATGTTTTCCCTGATAGTCCACGCCACGCTTCCCGAGCTGTATATGCCACGATGCATGAAGGAAGCAAATCATTTTATCGGAGAATGGAGGTTGTTATTTCGTCTGCTGCGAAGTTTTACCGAGCCACGAGTATCACTTTACATGTACATGTATTTTATAAATCATTGTCAGAAGCGCCAAGCAACTTTGAAAAACTTCTTCTCACAGAAGCGTCAGGGTATTTGTTGGCTTTCGGTGGTCGTTGTTGTTGTTCTAAGACGTCAGCTTCCAAAATATATTTTAATTATATCTATAAAAAAAAGCACACATGCATGTGTGCGCTCGCTCGTACGTCGTAATCAGTCTATTAGATCTACATGTACTATGAGATATCTATAATATGGCTAGTTGAACAGTACACTTGAATCTAGTATTAAACTGGAGATTCTGGAGTAATCTATTTTTAGCGTCACTGTAATGTTGACACACATGCCGAGAAACAGGGCTTGGATTCAAGACAGACCCCTAATCACATGTGGTGGTATCCATTTACAGAGCGCGTGGCGGTGGTATAAAAATACACCATATTAAGGCGACCCTATTCCGATGAAGACTGATACCCTGGCCTGAGCCAGAAACACATGGCCCTATCAAGCTGAACTTTTAAGGTCAAATCTTCAGATTCTAAAACATAGGCCTACAATTTAGTAATAGTTAAATAACCTTCAACCACTCTTCCTGCTTTCTTATTCCGATCATGTGAGGCTGGACTATTTTCAATGTGATCATCGGGGCATGTGTGAATTTTGTCACATTTGCGAATCACAGAACAACAATATGCGATTTGATATTTAGAAGACGGAGTAATATCACCTATTACGATATTACTCCCATTACAAATGAGATTAAAAAAAATTAGAACACAGATTTTATAATTACCTATCATTGGGTATTAGTGAAAAGGAATACGGTAAGGACAAGTATGTTAAAATAAAAATGTGAGGCTCTGTTTTGTAATATTAATTTTAGCTTACGGAACTCGAACATGAAGTTAACGTAGTATAGAAAATAATATTAGCATCATCCTTGAAATAGTACAAATGTGTTCGAACAGACACCCTATATGTATCCTATCACTGCAGCATTTTGCCGTTATAATATAACCATCATATATGTTGCTGGTATTACCGTTAGTATTAGCACAACTGTGCTCCTTTTTATGTTGCTTGTATGTTGCATTGATCTAAAGTTGTGCAATAATGATTGTTTGACTGATTGATTATAGTATAAGATGGACAGCATTTCTTCCACTCTGCATATAGGCCTACGGGGGGGGGGGCAGAAACGTTATTGTACCGTACTAAAAGTACACACTCCTCCCCACCCGTCATGCACACTTCTGGTATTTTTATATATATAACAGTAATTTGCACACTTATTGGCTTCAGTCTTTCATTCTTGATCTTCACATGTTCATCATCATCTTTCCACCCATATCGTTGAGGTGGTCTTCGCTCGCTTCGTGTAGGCCGCATGGTTTAATATTGAAAGACTACAAAACCGTTACGAAAAGGATCTCCAAAGCAAAGTTCATCAGATTGTCTTCGGATGTTAAATTACAAAATACATGTGTAGGCCCAGTTAGGACGCAAATACTCCGCTGACGGTGATGCAGGCCTAGAGCACATGTTACAATTGTTGGTCCAGTTTTTCTGAGCGAGGGTGACACTGGATATTTGATCCGAGGCAGTTTTGTATCAAAACAGCTGTGAGGGCTAAATTTAGGGAGACGGGCTTCCGAGTCACCACGTTTATTGAAATATAATTCGGGTAGCTGCTGATAAGCGTGGCCGGCCAAACCAAGCCCCAGCCCTATAGGTTTTCTCGGCATGATTCCGATGGTATCCGTTTTCACTCATTTGCTGGTCTTGGAATTCCGTTGAAGGCATATTATACTGCACGTTTTATATATCCAGCCTATACAACATTGCATAATTTCTTCAGTTCAGTCATTAGTTAAAAAATGTTCTACCTCAAAAAGAAATAAAAAATTACTGGATTTTATGAGAGAAATTACTAAATTTAAACACAACAATGACCCTATTATCTGTTATTACTGAAGAGATCAATAATAAGATCATCGTTGTGTTTTAAATTCAGTAACCTATAACCAGTTGTTTATCTTTTTCATGTGTGCTTTATTGTTCATTGATTATTACTATGTACTCTCTTCAGATGAGGTACCTTGAAGTTGAATGCCAAATAAATATATCCATGGAGAATGGCTCTCTTTTGATTCTTGCATTCTAACAAATCTCTGATCTTGACCGTTCTCACTTCAAATTTGTGTTTCTTTTCCAGTTTCCGGTCTTATTTTGGGACTTGAAACATTTACTTCTCAACTGCTCTGACAGAGCACCATTCCCTACGCTAATTTGAAAAAATCTCCTAATGCCGAGAAGAGGGGGGGGGGTGCCCCGCTCTCTCGGACTCTCCTCCCAACACCTCGTGCTGTACTGCTGGGCTGATCAGTGCCCATGGTAATAGAAACTGAGGGCGATAATAGTTGCTATGCTAACGACTCACCAGCGATGACATCTGGAAAAGTTAATAGTTCCCACTGTCAATTTAGAGATGCTATATAAATTCTCTCATGGTAGCACACAGGGCCCCCAAGTCATCTCTCGAGTACACACTTAAATTATATCAAACCCTATTTCGTAGGTCCTGTGACGTTAGTCACACTGCCATGTTAATAAAGTACTTTTTGTATTATCTCATATTTGTGTTGTGTTGCTGCCTAAACCACTTTTAAGTGTTGGATGCGACAGCTTAAAATGGTGCATTTAACACTCAAAAGTGGTGAATACAACACTTTCTAAATGCTTTCCCTCCTCCAACCCTCTAGATGTTAAATCTAACATTTACATTTTGAGACTGTAGACTTCAAAATATTGACTGTTGCTTTTATCGTATGTTGAGCACTAGGAATTACATCAATCTAAATGGGCGTCGTATCGAGCTCCACCGATCAGGGACTCTCATTCTAAATATTTTATTGAGAGATGGAATCTACAGTTTGGCGGTTCTGACCAGTCCGCCCGCGTTTGGGCGGATGTCCCATCGGGTGTTGTGCAAGTTTCGGGTTTGGGTCCGGTGAACATTTATCGACTCGAGTAGATTTTAAGAACTTACTCCCAAAATACCTGGGATGACATTGGCGGCTGTGGAGGCAATCGTAAACTGTGAGGGGGAAGAGTGTGGTAGGAATGGCATAGCCCTAAACACCCCTGCTGCACTATAATTGTGTCCCGTCTTACGTTATGCAAGGCTGTGGCTAAACAGCCTTGTATATTCTATTGATCATAGCTTTATTCTAATGATCCGACCGTATATAACGATAGACCGGAGTGACACTCTGAGAGAGTACATGACTGTATGATTATACAATAATGTACCGCATTGATACGTCTTAATATTACACGTGTGTATTTTACTATGTCTAAACGTATGCCCCTAGGAGAGCGGTTTAGCTCGCGTACGGAAAGTCTTCTCACAGCACATCCGAAGTAGGTATAAACCACTCGCTGCATTGGCGAGGCTGAGCTCAATGCTTTGTTCACGTCCCATATATTAATACTCGGTTACTACAACAATTTGCCGGACAACATTCTGCGAGGGCGTTATTTCAAATAAATTGCACTTTACAGTAACCTGCATGCCGGTTTGTCCGAGTGCGTTATGTTTAACAAAGAGCACATTAATGACCACCGCTGTCAAATCTAGTATAGTGACAATTTCTCGATCTGTCTTTTTCCCCTTTATATTTCATCTGGCCGCCTTGATTGATAAGTAGCTTATTCGATACATGAATATATACCTCATCATGTCGAGTTTGTCTATATAATGATTCTGCGAGTGTGTTACGTTGGACAAAGGGCAAGATAGTGTAATCATCACAACACTTTATTCGAGAGCGTTAGGTTGAACCTGGGTAACCTAAATGACTCGACAAAGTGAACGGAAACAATGCCCCAGGGCACAAGGACTATTTTCATTTGTTTTGGTTAGGAAAATATGCCGTACATGAGTTGCAAATAAAGCAAAAAAATATCCTAGCTAGGTTCATCACTCATTAGGGGGTATGGAAAAGTTCCCCCTCGGAAAACTCCCCCTGGATAGATCCCCCCCCGGCAATAGTCCTCCCTGGGAAATTTTCCCCTAGGAATTTCTCTCCCACGGAAATTATCCCCCTTAGTCCGTGAGCTACAAGGGGTCACCTTGCACCCCACTACAGACCAAAACTATGTTTTTTATGTGCTTTAGGACATGTCAAATAAGAAACAATTTGTTAACAGTCGATAAACTGGGACTCACTACCCCTTTAATCACTTTGAAATTATCCCTGTGTTAATAAGTACAATTTTTGTGAAAATAGAGGGTAGGGTTACAAGAATAGTCTTATCTTCCATAATTATTATCCAATCCTTATAATGTTGGCCACATATTATTCAGCATTGATTGCTGCATCGAATATTTACAAGATCCTATCACTAATTGATGGGTATGACGTCACACAGGGACCATACATACAACAGTAGGAGTAGTAACGAAAGCGGGCGTTTTGGGGGTGCGTGAGGGTGTGCTTGAGCGATTGAGGGACCATTCTTGGTCCGAATGCGTCGTGTGAGGTGTCAAAGTGAAGCCCTCGGTATGTAGACCACGACTTGAGCGATCTCCACATGATCTGTGATGTCATTGGTGACGTCATCAGTAGGAGTAGTAGCCAAAGTACAATGTAGGCATTTTGAGGGTGTGAAGGAAGGTTTTGGGGTAGAGATGGACCATCCGTGGTCTAAATGGACCGTGTGGGGTGTCATCTTGTAACTCTCTGCATGTAGACGACGAATGGTATGGTTTTTGTGGAAGTCGCATCGTGCTACTCATGCGCAGTTGAGCAGTAGTAACAAAAGGTGTCATTTTGGGCATGGTCAATGACATGTTTGGGCAATCAAGGAACCCACGTTTTGTCCAAATGGACAGGTGGGGGTATCCTAGCGAAGCTTACGTGGGATAGTCAGACAGGCGTGTTTTTTATTGGAATTCAGGGGTATATCTGAGAGATTGCGGTCCTATATCTCACCCAAAGATGGAGTGTAGGGTGTCATCTTAAAGCTCTCGTGGTGTACACCACGACTTGAGGGATTTCCATGTCATCTGTGGCGTCATTGGTGACGTCATCAGTACGAGTAGTAACGAAAGCGGCCATTTTAGGTGTGCGTAGTGGTGTGTTTGAGTGATTGAGGGACCATTCTTGGTCCGAATGGGACGTGTGGGGTATCATATCGAAGCTTTCGTGGAACAGCGTCCAACTGGTCCGGTGTCTCATAGAAGTAGGGGATATGGCTACCATGCGCTGACAGCAAATAGTGAAAAAGGAGCACTGGAATGGAATTTTAGCCTCGAGGTGAACCATCCTTGGTCCGAATGGGTCGTGTGGGGTTTCGTAGCGAAGGGCTCGTAGGGCAGCGTCGGATTGGACTGGTGTGTAGCCTAGTATCATCGTTCTGCAAATGTGCAGTCTGACAGCAGTATAGAGCTCTTATCCAATCAGAAGCCGCCATTTGAGAAACTACAGAGCTCGGAGCTGTGGGATGGGTCGGTTGAGAACTTGGAACTCGTAGCTCTTGAAGTCGGCGCTCTTGGAGCTCGGAGCTCTTGGGGTCGGAGCTTGGAGGTCTTGGAGATAGAAAGTGATGTCAATGCAGGCATGCGCACGTACCTGTGGTGCACCCTGTACATTATAGCCTGTAGCGGATAAGGTACACCAGGATGCTTGCGGTAATTCCAGTCCAATCGACGCTACCCCACGAGCCCTTCACTACGAAACCCCACACAAACCATTCGGACCACGAATGGTCCACCTCGAGTCTAAAATCCCATTCAAGTGCCCCTTTTCCACTATTACCCCACATACCCCACACGTCCCACTCGGATCAAGAATGGTCCCTCAGTCTCTCAAATACACCACTACGCACCCCCAAAATGGCTGCTTTCTTTACCACTCTTACTGATGACGTCACAGATGACATAGAAATTCCTCAAGTCGTAGTCTACACCACGAGAGCTTCAAGATGACACCCTACACTCCATCTTTGGATGAGATATATGACCTCAATCTCTCAGATATACCCCTCCGCACCTACAGAATGACCACTTTACTTACTACACCCCAACTGCGCATGCGCAGATTAGCCTGAATTCCAATGAAAAATACGCCTGTCTGTCTATCCCACGAAAGCTTCACTAGGATACCCCAACCTGTCCATTGGGACCAAACATGGGTTCCTTGATTGCCCAAACATGTCATTGCCCACGCCCAAAATGACACCTTTTGTTACTACTGCTCAACTGCGCATGAGTAGCACGATGCGACTTCCAACAACAAGAGCCCAAGGGGCTTCAATATACGCCCGTATATCTGGAATTACATAGGTCCAAATTTGTTTACTAGCCTTGATTCCAAATGGTAGCTATCAATCCAGAGAAAGGTCTACAATTTCGTGCTTCCGACAATGTAACATATATCACATCTTAGACTCTTAGACTGAATGATAAACTAAAATGAGCTTAACTCTTGGTAACAAGTTGACCTTGAATCAAGAGTCAAGAGCTCACATATCCAATACTGAAATCAACACAAGAAAACAGTAGTTTTCCCGCAAATGGATTCCTTTCAGGCGAGAGAATTTTTCATAAAATTGCGCGAACAATAGGTTTGGTTAAGCAATGTTCATTATGCGTAACCCATTTTTAGTTCACTTGAATTACGGATATAAACCTGTATACAATAGTGATTGGTTATGCAAATCAGAGAAGGGTTACCCCAAAATTTTTTAGCGCAACCCATATTTGGGTTAAGCAGACTTTTCAATTTGTGCAGTCCTGATGAAGGAAGAAGAAAGTGATGAAGTAAATATTTGTTCTTGAGTTAATAAACAGGTACATGAAGTTCATAAAGGACCCCTCTCCCCATTAAACTAGTGAATGTATGGTTTTAATTTCACAATAGTTTAACTAAATGTGCCTGTTTCAAACATGAGACAACTCCACAGGACAAATGCCATGTACATGTATGGGAGAGAACTCTGAATATTCCAACCTACATATAACACAGTCAGCTAAACTTGATTCAGTTTTGGGGGACTGTGACCTTGACCTTTGACAAATTGATCTCAAAATGTATGGCTCCTCTTTGCCATGCGAGTAAGGTATACTGAAAGTTTGGTACCAATACATACCTGGAAACTAGAGATATCGCATGGACAACAAATGTTAACGGATGAATGGACAGAACGTAACATCGCATTACACGACTTCCGTCTTCGACAGGCATATGAAAATGTGACTTTTAATGATTTCTTGATTTTGGGGTCACGGTGACCTCGACCTAAATTTTGGTACACGACACATTGTCTCCCCTCAATGTATCAATGGACACCAAAAAAAATCATGATTTTTATGAATTTCATGATTTTGGGGGTCACAGTGACATACACTATTGACCTTGACCTAAATTTTGGTACTTGACAAACCATCTCCCCGTAATTTCTCAATGGACACAAATAATCATGATTTTTAAAAATTTCACGATTTTCGGGTCAGTGACCTTGACCTTTGACCTTGACTTACATTTTGGTATGTGACACATCATGTCCATCTAATGTATTTACTGACACAAAAAATGTTATTCTAATAATTTCCTGATTTTGGGGTCACAGTGACCTTTGACCTTGACCTAATTTTTGGTATGCAACACTTCATTTCCCCCTATTGAATCCACTCACAAACAATTAGTAATTTTTAATGATTTCCTGATTTTTAGGTCACACTGACGATTGACCTTGATTCTGGGGTCACAGTGACCTTGTCTATTGACCTGGACCTAAATTTTGGTACATGACAAAACGGCTACCTGTAATTTGTCAATGGACTGAAAAAATCATGATTTTTAACAATTTCACGATTTTGGGGTCACCGTGACCTTGACTTTGACCTTGACCTACATTTTGGTAGGTGACACATCGTGTCCCACTAATGTATCTACTGACACAAAAAAATGTTATTTTTAATAATTTCTTGATTTTGGGGTCACCATGACCTTTGACCTTCGATCTTGACCTATTTTTTGGTATGCGACACTTCATTACCCCCTACTAAAGCCACTCACAAAAAATTAGAAATTGTTAATGATTTCCTGATTTTTCGGTCACACTGACCTTTGACCTCCGACCTCGACCTACATTTGGTATGCAACACATCATTCCCCCCTAGGGCATCCACTCGCCAAAAATTAGAACTGTAGATAGAAAACTGTCAATGATTTCCTGGTTTTAGGCAACAGTGACCTTTGACCTCTGACCTCGACCTCAATTTTGGTACGCGACACATCGTCTATCGTCTTCACCTAGTGTATCCACTCACAAAAAATTGCAACTGTGGATAGAAAACGTTCACAGATATAGACCGGACACGAACACTTCAGTGCTTTCCTGTTTTTTAGGCCAGTGACCTTTGACCTCTGACCTCGACCTTGATTTTGGAACGCGACACATCGTCTCCCCGTAGGGTATCCACTCACCAAAAATTAGAACTGTAGATAGAAAACTGTCCCAGATATAGACCGGACACGAGGGACGGACAGACGGACGGAAACCGCCATCACATAATACGTCCGCCTTTTGGCGGGCGTATAAAAATACAACTTCCTATAAGTTGATACTAGAATGCTTATGATAAATTATAGTAACTGTATATTGTTAAAGTTTTGCAGGAGATTCGTACAGAAGTAACATCCGAGCGGTGCTTGTGGTGTCATTATTTAATGAGTACCACACTTGTCTGATTACTGGACAATATTCACCAATACTGGAATGCCACCAAATACTTCCCGCGTGTATATTCAATGACATTTGGGTACATATTGCCTTCATTTGGGTACATATTGCCTTCATTTGGGTAAAATGACTTACATTTGGGTTCATTTGGGTAATTCTATGGACCGGAAAGCAGAAAGTCGTACATATAAATTGAGATAACAAGAATTTATAAAGGAACGTGATACAGCTTTTCATGAGCACGAAAATGTCCGACGGGTGGAAAAACGCAATAAATACAAAACTAGAGCTTTATCTGCTTGCCCAGGAGTACAACTTGATGGTGTAGCTAGTATTTGTTCAGAATGTGCGATATTGAAAAAGAAATAGTCCGAGGAAGAGAGAGAGCCATCAATTACAGTCAACTTCATCACAAAATGTGACTTGACAAGACAGTAATGAGAGTATTATTGACAACAAGTCAATTTTGTATCTATGCAGGTTGACATACTATAAACGCAGGTGGTGAGCACTGAATCGAGCACATTTTCACATTGAAAATGTTTTTGTCGTTATTTCATCAGGTTAGGACCAACCGTCCACAGTTCGGTATATCAATATCTGATATTACCACGATCCATTGCACTTTTAATGATAAATTGATAGTTGGAATAGGACACTAATATCTATTTGCATCAATAAAAAAACATTGACGAGTTTACATTCAGGGTTTTGCAAAAACTAATTTATTAAAAAAAAAATAATAGAAAATAACCTCAAACGCGCAACTTTTGCTACTATCTCGGTTTATTTCCTTTGAAAACTTGCTACCAATAATTGATTAGTAACATGAAAAGTTGCGTCAAATAATAAAACTTCATTTCAGGATCCTACTTTTCGTTCCGTAAGTTTCGTAAAATTAAAAATCCCACAGTTCACTGAAAACACGATTTTGTGAATAACAATTTTACCACTGTAGTGAACAAAATTGACCTTGCATGTAAAGCAAAGAGAGCAAAGGTTACTAAAGCAAGAATACTGATACTGGTCATAGCAAATAACTGCGTCCCACAACCTGTACACGCGCGTTTTCGATAAAATTCATCTAAGAAGAGGCGAACTGTTTTTATTTTAGTCGATTAGACTATCTGGCATATCTAAATTGCATCTAGAGGAATAAACATGTAGCAAATTACTATTAAACGGATATACATGATATCAGAAATCGGTGTGCAGCATCTTCTTTCAACGCCTGTTCTGGTACTAACAATTATACGCATTGGATCGGCATCTTGATGTGTTCTATGACTTTTGGGTTGTTCCTTGCGATGAAAAAAAGAAAAGGAAAATTAAGATCTGTTCGCCAGAGCAAACCAATTTCGCGCGGAACCCTCCGTTTTCACTCTGAGATATCCCTTCTACACCTCCAAGAGCGGAGAGTATCTCTTAGATGGACACTATGGAGTGTGTGCCATGACAGAACAGGATATCTTTGATCAGCTTTGTCATACAATTAGCGACCATTTGGATGTAGAGAAAAAAAAGGCAACCTAATGCAATGTCCTTTCAAAACACATTGGATGTGTTCAGCACAGGTGACGATGGTATCGGATACTGTGCTAATATTTAACACTCTAGCTATCATATATTGAATGAAGTTCCTGTCGAAACCCCCATTGGCGTTTACTACGTAATCAATGCAAGAGAGAGTACTTAAAGCAGGCTCTTGATACCGGTACCACTTGCGAGTACTTGAGCCCCAGTGCATCGCCTGTCGTATTGGTAGATAAAAATTACTATGATTTGTGCACTCACGTTCAGACGAGGAAAGACGCTTATTGTGACGACCATAAATGTGCTGAATGGAGTAGTGTAGGTCTACTCACTGGACTCATGCTCATGGGTTCAAATAGACACAACGAAGAAACCATGAGAAGTGGAGTATACTAGTTCATCAGAATGCCGTTTGGCTTAACCCATGCCTCTCACGCTTATACGATGCCATCTTGTTGGCCAATATTTTATGGCCGTCGCTCATATATTTAGAGGATATCTTGGTTAGATAATCTAGATAGTGTCCTTTTTGAGATTGAAGAAATAGAGTCAAGTTGTCCAAGCACAGTTGTGGTACCTTGCTACATGGTGTTTTTACAGGGAATCTACCCAGATTTTGATGAATCGGCGGCACTCGAAGATTGGCACAAAACACAAATGGTAAATGACCGTGAATTTTTCGGAATAACTGAATTCTGTATGTGAAATTTTCTTGACAACTGGATCACAAGTTGAGAGAGGATCAGAAGGTGATGAGAAACACATTAGGACTCCTGTCCAAGATTATCCAGTTTTAACTGACCGTCTTTAAGGTGAACACCATCCATTTTGGTCTTGATGTGCAGTCCCATTAACAAGAAAATGGAATCGCTGTTCTGAGCTTGGCTAGCAGGGTCTCTAAACCCGCAGAGAATGAACCATTAAAGGATAAAGACCATGAAACGTTTAATATAACTACCAACTTAATATAACTATAACTCTAAAATTTTAATGCTATATTGTTGTAAGATTATATATTTGACATTTTATAAACGTTTTTGGGAATGGCCGACGTCTGAATAGAAAAAATTTAATTAAAAGCTTTGAGGCTTTAAAACCCCCAAATATAACACCTGTTTGGAAACGGTAAAGGCCGGGACTTTTTGATCTGTGATGTCAGTCGGAGTACGATCGATCGTAGGGATTGTTTGTCGATCAATGACAAACCCTTAGCTATGAACGGACCATGACTAGTTTTAATAGGCGCTACCAAAATGTGATGGGTTCGACAAATGGATCAAGATTGTGTATCACTCTGGAAAGACGAATAGAGATGCAGATTCCATAGTTGAAAAACAAAATACACACCCCGAGACTGGCATTATTGATGTTGATACAGATTAATCACTTGCTTAACCCTACCTGGGCTGGGGGGGGGGGGGCGGAAAGTGCCCCCCCTAGTGAACTTTTCTCTGCTGCTCCGAAACGACAAAACCGAGGAGGCTGAAACTTGGTGACTTTAAAGCTTATCTTATTGGGGTCATTTTGAGCCTATTTTCATATATCCCCGGGCAGAGGATCATGGATAAATTCAAAATGGCGGCCATGTAGTATCCGCAAAAGTCGTGTTTTTCAATCTTTTCGCTCCATTTCTTCACATTTTCCTTGCCTAAAAGACCTTGAAAGTATTTTATTTATGCAAAACTAATTATTCTATTTTTATTTGATTTTTTTCGAGAGAAAAATCGGAAAAATGAAAATTTCGAAAAATCGACCCCAAAAAGGCTTCCGAGAAGATGACGTCACTGTGACGTCATCATGGCGGCCATCATGGGTTTTTTAACATTTCCCGGTAGAGCTTGAACCTAAGATACTGTGTGGTAAGTTTCAGCGCTCTAGCCTTAGTGGTAGAGAAAATATATAGGGGAGGCTGCGATACACCCTAAATCGCCCAGGCAAGATAGGGTTAAAACCAGGCTACAATCAATGCATCATCAACTTTTATGTCCACACTTTGGTCCATTCCTTTGACAGTATAGATGTTACAACAAAAGGCTATTCTATGGATAACTTCTTTATTGCTGTGGAGCTGACGTTTCGTTGGAACTTTTTTATTGCTGTGGAGCCGACGTTTCGTTGGAGATCTCCAATGAAACGTTAGCTCTACAGCAATAAAGAAGGCTATTCTATTGATAACAACTTCTTTATTGCTGTGGAGCTGACATTTCGTTGGAGATCTTTATTGCTGTGGAGCTGACGTTTCGTTGCCAGTCTCGGGTGTGTTATTGCTGTGGAGCTGACAGATCTCCAACGAAACGTCAGCTCCACAGCAATAAAGACGTTATCCATAGAATAGCCTTGTGTTATATACGCCGACTTCTAAATGCCTATCAAAGAAAGTATAGATGTTGTTTTAGCCTACTATCATCGTGATCATAAACGTATGAATAAATCAAAGACGAATTGAATTGATGAAAATACATGTATTTTCAAATTAGAAATATTTAGAATGAGTATGCCTTTGAAAAATATTGAAGATTTTGTCTTACAGGGCTCAAGCGTATAAATGTAAGAAATATATCAGTCAATCCATTCATTCAAGTACATGTATTTGTCTGCCAATATATACAAACACAAATGACTATATTATTTGATAAGAACATATAGTTCGAAACTGCAGTTGAAATAGAAGAATGTAGCTCATCCCAGAAGGTGTTTTGTATTTTTTTTCTACAAACACAAATATAGATTGCATACACAATTTGTATCAAAAAACAAAACATTCAAAATAAAATTCCCAAAATGGAAAAATTTCCTGCATGAAACAAAATTGTTCGATACTGTTCACTGCTGGTGTTGCAGCTGGTACCTGCGGCGTGAATTACAAGGATTACGTTTAGCATATTAATTAAAGCTTCGGAACTTCATTGTTAAATCTTCTAGTTTTTGTGCGTTTGTCATTTGAGAACTCCTCAACAAATCGTTACCAAACTTGACATGGTTATTAATTATCAGTTCCGGAGTTTGGCCACCTTGTAGGCCTACTACCTGATTTATACAGGTTGCTCTTTCATGAGGACCCCTTGTATCTTCATATGGACACTCCTCTCTGCAGGTGCATTTGTTTGTTGAAAGATTCGTTAATGCAGAATTCATTCAAACTTGTATGAACAAACAGGCAACATATTATTGTGTTATTCTGCGAAAACTTGGTTTCTTGACATACATAGAATTTTACAATAAGCAGGCAAAATATACTGAACAGCTTACTTTGTCAATTTTTAGTGTATTAGACGAGGGATTACCCATCATATTAAAACTGTGATTATGTTAACAAAAACAGCAAATTCTGGATTGATATTGGTTCATATAATCATACTATTGCTGTGAAGGGGAATTGACAGAATGATCTGTTCAATGTATTTTGACAGATTATTATTACAGTCCTGTATATTTCATGGATAATGCAAAATCCTACAATAATATGTAGCCAATTCGTTTGAACAAGTCTGATATAATAATTTCTGCGTTACAAAAAAAATCAAGAAAAAATGCACCTTCAGAGGGATGGATTCATATGGGTCCTTTCCCATACTGCTACTACTCTTATTGGATCAGCTTGGACTTTCAGCTGAGGGGCTTTGTGTATTTGACATATTGTAGTAGCATCTCCTTTTACCCATCAACGGTTTTGTTCAGACCAATGCAGCCCAGTCAGAAACCAACCCACATCTCTGTTTCAACCAATATTTCAAAGGAAGCAGGTGGTGCGGATATGAACATTGTTTTCAAAACAGCTGTTGGACGATTTTTTTTTGCCTATGCTGCTTTAGACTAAAAAAAACACACTTTATGCATAGAAATAAATACTGCTGTCAAGATGCCATTCAATGTCATGCTGGTAATACACCGATATTGTCATGATTTTTGTCTTTTCCTTCTCAATGTCCCAGCCACTCATCTTACTAATATATTACAAATTCTTCCCCTGAATCCAAAGACAATTATGACTGTCTACACATATAATGTTAAGGTCTACATATCTGGCAATGCTGTCTAAGGCTGCCTGTTGTTTGATTAATATATACAAGGAACAAATGAATGAACAATACAAGAGGAAAAGAGGAAATCAAAATTAATACACATCCTACACTGGCCAATGCCTCTGACCCTCCATTTCGATAGCCAACCCAAGTTGAAAGCAATTTTATGTATGCCAATTTACATTATTCGTACTCAAGGCATACGCTGCAGACACGAATACTGCAGGTCTTTTAACTTTACATAGTAAACAACATAGAACCAGTTTGGTTCATAGCTTCCTAATTTAAAATCAGCACCTCTCTCTATCCATGACGGATTCATTCACTTGCCAGCTGTACCATTCGGCCAGAAACAATGGGAGGGGTGAGAGCCCGACAGGCAAAAGGATGGCAGCCAAAATGTGATGCCATACACAAACATTTAGTACTACAATAACCAAACATGTGGTTAAGTACTTAAAGGTGAAATGTAAAGGTTTTCATATTTTTCTTTTTATGCTCTCCATGGGTTAGCTAACGTTGTAACTATCAGTCTATTTACTTCGTTTGGTTTTATTTGAAGTATTTTGTTTCCTAGTAGCTTTAGAAAAGTGCTTCAATATTGGTATCTCAAATCTCGCCAGTTTTAGAAATGAAATCCACATCGCTTATCTGCCCTTGTTTGACGCTGGTTTGTGACGTCACATCAGACCACCTGGCTGGACGTCAATACTTGTAACATTGAGCCTTCGGGAGGCTGGTCTGATGTGACGTCACAATCAAGGAAAGATAAGCGATGACGGTTTGCAAATCAGAATTCAGCTGGGCTTCGGGTACAAACTAGTTAAACGCTTCTAACAGACAAACTACTTCACAATAAACCAAGCAAAGTAGATAGAAATATCGGTCTGTCATTGTTCAACCAATATAAAATATAACAAGAGCCCAAGGGGCTTCAATATACGCCCGTATATCTGGAGTTACATTGGTTCAAATTTCAAGGTTGTTTAACAGCCTTGATTCCAATTGATCTAGCAATCCAGCGAAAGGTCTACAATTTTTTGCTTATAAGAATGTAACATATATCACATCTTATATTGAATGATAAACTAAAATGAGCTTAACTCTTGGTAACTAGTTGACCTTGAAGCAAGAGCTGAGAGCTCACATATCCCACACTGAAATCGACAATAGTCAAACACAAGAAAATAGTAGTTTTCCTGCAAATGGATTCCTTTCAGACGAGAGAATTTTTCAATGAAGGAAGAAGAAAGTGATGAAGTAAACCTTTGTTCTTGAGTTAATAAACAGGTGTGAAGTTCATAAAGGACTCCTCTTCCCGTTAAATTAGTAAATGTATGGTTTTTATTTCACAACAGTTTAACTTAATGTAGCTGTTTCAAACATGGGAGACAACTCCACAGGACAATACCATATAAATGCAGGGAAAAGAACTTCGAATATTCCAACAATATTCCAACACATTTAGTCAGCTAAGCTTGATTCAGTTTTGGGGGACTGCGACCTAGACCTTTGACAAATTGATCTCATATGTATGGCTCCACTTTGCCATGCGAGTAAGGTATACTCAAAGTTTGGTACCAATCCATACCTTGAAACTAGAGCTATCGCATGGACAACAAATGTTAATGGATGAATGGACAGAACGCAACATCTCATTACACGACCTCGTCTTCGACAGGCATATGAAAATGTGACTTTTAATAATTTCTTGATTTTGGGGTCACAGTGACCTTGACCTTTGACCTTGACCTCAATTTTGGTACACAACACATCGTCTTCCCTCAATCTATCAATGCACACAAAAAATCATGATTTTTAATGATTTCCTGATTTTGGGGTCACAGTGACCTTGACCTTTGACCTTGGCCTAAATTTTGGTACATGACAAACCGTCTCCCCTCAATTTCTCAATGGACACAAAAAATCATGATTTTTAACAATTTCACGATTTTGGGGTCAGTGACCTTGAACTTTGCCCTTGACCTACAATTTGGTATGGGACACATTGTGTCCCCCTAATGTATCTACGGACACAAACAAATGTTATTTTTAATAATATCCTAATTTTGGGGTCAGTGACCTTTGACCTTGACCTAATTTTTGGTATGCATCACTTCATTTCCGCCTATTGAATCCACTCACAAAAAATTTGAAATTTTTAACGATTTCCTGATTTTTCAATCACACTGACCTTTGACCTCTGACCTTGACCTATTTAATATGCAACACATCGTTCCCCCCCTAGGGCATCCACTCACCAAAAATTAGAACTGTAGATAGAAAACTGTCAACGATCAATGATTTCCTGATTTTTGGCAACAGTGACCTTTGACCTCTGACCTCGACCTCAATTTCGGTACGCAACACATCGTCTCCACCTGGTGTATCCACTCACAAAAAATTGCAACTGTGGATAGAAAACGTTCACAGATATAGACCGGACACGAACACTTCAGTGATTTTCTGTTTTTTAGGCCAGTGACCTTTGACCTGTGACCTCGACCTTCATTTTGGTACGCGACACATCGTCTCCCTGTAGGGTATCCACTCACCAAAAATTGGAGCTGTGGATAGGAAACTGTCCCAGATATAGACCGGACACGAGAACCGGACAGACGCCAGACAGACAGACGGACAGACGGACGGAAACCGCCATCACATAATACGTCCGCCTTTTGGGCGGGCGTATAAAAACCATACCATTCGTCTTCTACATGCAGAGAGTTACAAGATGACACCCCACACGGTCCATTTATACCACGGATGGTCCATCTCTACCCCAAAACCTTCCTTCACACCCTCAAAATGCCTACTTTGGCTACTACTCCTACTGATGACGTCACCAATGACGTCACAGATCATGTGGAGATCGTTCAAGTCGTGATCTACATACCGAGGGCTTCACTTTGACACCTCACACGACGCATTCGGGCCAAGAATGGTCCCTCAATCGCTCAAGCACACCCTCACGCACTCCCAAAATGCCCGCTTTCGTTACTACTCCTACTGTTGTATGTATGGTCCCTGTGTGACGTCATACCCATCAAATAGTGATAGTATCTTGTAAATATTCGATGCAGCAATCAATGCTGAATAATATGTGGCCAACATTATAAAGATTGGATAATAATTATGGAAGATAAGACTATTCTTGGAACCCTACCCCCTATTTTCACAAAAATTGTACTTATTAACACAGTATAGAATTTTAGTGTCCGATCAGCTGTTACGTAAAGGTGATAGACAACGGGGATGATCTCTATATAACCCTGTACCAGAAGTGCTCGTTCGACTCCAGAGTTGCCTCTAAAGATTTGACACAAGATCGATGTTTCTTCACAATAAACTCGCATTTATTCGCTGGTAAACATAGCAAGAATGGCTTGTACGTACAGTATACAAACATACATGTATACGAACATTTCACTTCTTACAATGAGCGATGCCATGCTCAAGGGAGACAGTTGTTCAAGTCTAAATCATTGTACAAAACACCACGGTTTTATACAGACCAGTAAATAAAACACTTCACATAGGCTGGTACGAAACTCTTAACTCACAGGACCCAAACAGTTAATTAACGATACAGCCGGACTGACCATGTACTTGAGCATCAGTCATTATCCAAACACAGCTGGCCTGTTTTAACAAGATATTTCATTTCTATAAACCAAGCCTTCTATTCGAGTCTCAATTAAAATATAACTTGACCTGAAGTGTCAGGTCTCTCGCAGTACCAGATACCATTAGTCTGTTGTCAGCTTATCTTTAATTGTCGGTGCTTCCTGACCACTCAAGTGCATAGAGCAGTTTATACCATACAGCGGGTCAGTATTTCCTGGCTTCCGCTCGATTAATGCCGAGTTCTCACTCTCAATATACTTGCCAAAACTGATTTAGATAAATGTAAAAACTCAAATAGATACATATATGATTTTCTATATAATAACCTAATCAAAATATGAATGAGTATAAACCTTCATTATCTCATTTGATATTTTACACATCCTTCCCACCGGAAGTTAGATGTCCATCCTGCAGGGATGACATTTAACTCTCTTTCCAACATCAAACAATGAATTCAAAAATAGATATATCAGATACCAAAGAATAATAAAAAAAAAATGAAAACAATGAAACAGTCAATTGACATGAATAAACTTCCAAAAATTGCTTAGGGCAAATGTGAAATTCAAAATGTGAGGCGTCCCTCAATAACCATACAAATTCCACATATCATCCCCACCAGGAGTTACGTGTCCATCATGCGCAGATGACACATAACTTACTTTTCCAACACCATGTCAATTGAAGGTTGAGAAAACTCAAACATTGAATTTAAAGATGCGATTATACCACCATGCATAATATGCAGTTACACGATTACACAACTAAATGCTCAGATCTAATAAAGACATGTTATAATCAAATAAGATGCAGGATTCAAACAATATTCAATCCCGAATCTCACACGAAGGCATAAAGATAAACTTTAACCTCAATTCAAAACATGAAACTTGGGAAGGATTGGCCAAAGCCAAATAAAATGACGGATTTAAATTAACCGTCCCATCGGAACACAGCAGAGAAGAAGACTCCCCGACAACATATATCACTCACTCTATCCGATCGGCTAGAGTAGATATACATGTAATATGCCTAGGTGTTACTGCATAATTTTATATTATAATATCAACGCTTTAGTTCCAAATCACATCAATGCATGACGTACAACATGCCGTTATGACAAAAATAATCTATGTTGGTCACCAAATTCACAAGTATAAACTTTGTTAGCAGAATACTGCCCAGTTGAACTTGAAGCTAATTTCTCGCGATCCCCACGGAAATACTACAAATCACGTGACCCAACATTGCTAATGCGCCACAAGTCACATGTGCGCAGCCATATATTCTCGTATACGGCATCCAAAAACAAACAAACAAACATGGTCCATCAACCCTTCGTATACGGCACGCCATGGCCTATCAGCCCTTCACGTGGTATTCAAAACTCATAAATGCATTATTCAAAAATGCAAGGCTCAGCAGCCCTTCTAAACATGGCTCAACAGCCATTCTAGGCATGGCTCAACAGCCCTTCGCGCGGTATCCAACAGTAAAATCAAAAGTGCATTAGCCAAAATAACACACTACTCAATGCTCATCTAGCGGACAGACAAATTCAAGGTTCGTTATGTACAATATCATCCAGAAGAAAGTCGAATAGGAACGATCACGTCGACTTAATCGAAACATCTTGACCAACTACAGTAATGAACGACAGTACCGAGAAAAATGTCTAAAATAAATCATAACTATCAGAGTTATCAGCGAGAATTGACTATGTTAGCATAGCGATGCTCAATCCAAATTCAAGCTTAATCAGACATCACGACTACCAAAAAATTTATCAAGTAAGAGCGCCTCATTAGCAACAGTTGCACAGCCTAACTTGATCATGTTGATAGTCATATCGTCTCATATTCCATGGACATTCTCAAAATATCCAACTAAATCAGCGCATCTTACACAATGTTACCAACTTTATAACCTCACAGGTCATTATGGTAATACAAAACAAACGATATGGATTTCATTAGGCATCTGCCTCCACATCAACGAAATTGCCTTCAAATAAATATAATCTTATCTCCTTAGCAAGAATTACTAGATGGTCCTTCAACATAGAATTTAGAATAGGTTCCGAAATCAACTAACAGATTTTGATTCAGCTGGCTTATTTTCAAACTCTACTGATGTATGTCAATAATGCAGACCACCGGATTACCGAAATATCCAAATCAATCGCGTTCACTGAACTGGTTAGAAATCATTGAAAATTGCAACCAAACACTCTCAAATATCGTACACCAACAATGTCTTTATAAAAATATTCACCATAGACACAATCGTTCTGTAGTTAGGTAGTTATGTCTCAAACAGTCCTCCATAACTGTCACTCAAGTACCGGATTTCTCTAGCATCGCCTGTGCTAGTGTCATATACGGTATTCCATCCGCAAAATGTTAACGTTTGGACTTGCGTGTTACTCATAATGAAAGCCAGAGATTCATGGTTAACTGGACACAATATGTAATAGACTTACAAAGTTGTCAATACGCGTTAACTGAAACCAATTTGTCATCCACTATCTTAGACTTATATCTGAGGACCCAAAATAAACAACTAATCACAAAACTTCACGACATCCAGGCTCTCATAGCCGAATCGGGAATTATGATGGTTCGTCAATGAACGCGAACAGGCTTCCATAGACTTCAAGCTACTAGTACTTACATGTACATGTACTCAGTGTAGGACCTGTCGATCATGTACGCGATAATTCTATTTCTATTCAGCCAATATTACGTTACGTATTTTAGCTTACCAGCTAACACTATTATGGCAACTAATCGCGATAACATCCTAATAAAATAAAAAATCATTGTGGAATTACTTCACAATATTATCGTGAAAACTTCAGAGGCTAGATTTACCAAACTGCAATTTACTAACTTTACCAGTCACCAAGGAATTCATATAATCTACCAATTTCACCATTGGGCATGCAGTATTATCCATACTTAAACAAAACATGCACAATATACGAGAGATACCAACAATTCATATAAGGCACTGTTATGGTATATATATAACATGATTGCTCAATATATGTTACCAACCTGATTGAGGATTCAGTCCAAAATGTTCCGAGAAAGTTATCTAAGTAAATTGTCTTTGAGTTCATAAGGGTATGACCCATTCCTGTAAATTTATATACTGTTCATCACACGTTCTATTTTCGATCAGTGGGAATTTCACAACGTCAAGCAGAAAGTTCAGGGAAGTCCAGGCAGAGAATATATCACAACACAGTTATCTTTTCAATCACTACGGCCATTTACCTGTTAAATGAAATGAATCAAACTATACCTGTAGATATACTGTTCCACGGAAAGGACTCGGTCCATGGGTTTCTGGTTCACGCTGTCACGTCACCAAGAACGACAATATGAAAATACACATTTTCACGCGAAATCGAACACAAATGAATTTTAAAAATTTAGAGTTCAATCTGATTGTCCTGGTTCATATTTTCGTCGGTTACTGTCGATGATGGGGCCGGACACTTCGTTGATCAATTGGTGGGTGTTGACAGATACTCCTTGTCCGCCTCTCCGTTGGTGCCAGGCGTGGTTGGCACCTGCCCGCATCATATCACCAACATCTTTAATATTATGCCAGAAGGGAAGGGTAAAGGTGTGACGAAAACTTATCTGTTTTTACAGGCCTCAAGCCTGCTGAACTGCTGCTGTAGTCCACATCTCAATGACATCTCCGCCGTAATCCAGCACCGTCGTACAGTTCTGCGTCAAATCAATAGCATGTCCCAAAGGCTCATTTTACCTTTTCTGGAACACAAAGTGCCAAACGCAATCGTTTGCAGCACGCTGTCAAAGTTCGCAAAAACTACATGATGGTAGATTGGAGAAAGTTGAGAATTCCGTGTCATGATAGCACAGTGCACAGTCCAACAGCTCGATGCCCTCAAGTCGGATATCACGAATTCACACCTCTGTCGTGGGTTGGGGGTTAGTCCCGTAATTTTTCTCAATACAACCGTGCTCTCTCACTGACCGCATTGTCCTCACGTACAGAATTTATCAATGCTGTTATCTTATGCGATCTCCTGTAATTCGTGGGCACGGATCGGTTGCTCCGCCATACCTGCTTTGTCTCATCAATCTTGATTTCTTTATCTCGTCGGGGGCCGCCAATATAGAATTTTAGTGTCCGATCAGCTGTTACGTAAAGGTGATAGACAACGGGGATGATCTCTATATAACCCTGTACCAGAAGTGCTCGTTCGACTCTAGAGTTGCCTCTAAAGATTTGACACAAGATCGATGTTTCTTCACAATAAACTCGCATTTATTCGCTGGTAAACATAGCAAGAATGGCTTGTACGTACAGTATACAAACATACATGTATACGAACATTTCACTTCTTACAATGAGCGATGCCATGCTCAAGGGAGACAGTTGTTCAAGTCTAAATCATTGTACAAAACACCACGGTTTTATACAGACCAGTAAATAAAACACTTCACATAGGCTGGTACGAAACTCTTAACTCACAGGACCCAAACAGTTAATTAACGATACAGCCGGACTGACCATGTACTTGAGCATCAGTCATTATCCAAACACAGCTGGCCTGTTTTAACAAGATATTTCATTTCTATAAACCAAGCCTTCTATTCGAGTCTCAATTAAAATATAACTTGACCTGAAGTGTCAGGTCTCTCGCAGTACCAGATACCATTAGTCTGTTGTCAGCTTATCTTTAATTGTCGGTGCTTCCTGACCACTCAAGTGCATAGAGCAGTTTATACCATACAGCGGGTCAGTATTTCCTGGCTTCCGCTCGATTAATGCCGAGTTCTCACTCTCAATATACTTGCCAAAACTGATTTAGATAAATGTAAAAACTCAAATAGATACATATATGATTTTCTATATAATAACCTAATCAAAATATGAATGAGTATAAACCTTCATTATCTCATTTGATATTTTACACATCCTTCCCACCGGAAGTTAGATGTCCATCCTGCAGGGATGACATTTAACTCTCTTTCCAACATCAAACAATGAATTCAAAAATAGATATATCAGATACCAAAGAATAATAAAAAAAAAATGAAAACAATGAAACAGTCAATTGACATGAATAAACTTCCAAAAATTGCTTAGGGCAAATGTGAAATTCAAAATGTGAGGCGTCCCTCAATAACCATACAAATTCCACATATCATCCCCACCAGGAGTTACGTGTCCATCATGCGCAGATGACACATAACTTACTTTTCCAACACCATGTCAATTGAAGGTTGAGAAAACTCAAACATTGAATTTAAAGATGCGATTATACCACCATGCATAATATGCAGTTACACGATTACACAACTAAATGCTCAGATCTAATAAAGACATGTTATAATCAAATAAGATGCAGGATTCAAACAATATTCAATCCCGAATCTCACACAAGGGCATAAAGATAAACTCTAACCTCAATTCAAAACATGAAACTTGGGAAGGATTGGCCAAAGCCAAATAAAATGACGGATTTAAATTAACCGTCCCATCGGAACACAGCAGAGAAGAAGACTCCCCGACAACATATATCACTCACTCTATCCGATCGGCTAGAGTAGATATACATGTAATATGCCTAGGTGTTACTGCATAATTTTATATTATAATATCAACGCTTTAGTTCCAAATCACATCAATGCATGACGTACAACATGCCGTTATGACAAAAATAATCTATGTTGGTCACCAAATTCACAAGTATAAACTTTGTTAGCAGAATACTGCCCAGTTGAACTTGAAGCTAATTTCTCGCGATCCCCACGGAAATACTACAAATCACGTGACCCAACATTGCTAATGCGCCACAAGTCACATGTGCGCAGCCATATATTCTCGTATACGGCATCCAAAAACAAACAAACAAACAAACATGGTCCATCAACCCTTCGTATACGGCACGCCCTGGCCTATCAGCCCTTCACGTGGTATTCAAAACTCATAAATGCATTATTCAAAAATGCAAGGCTCAGCAGCCCTTCTAAACATGGCTCAACAGCCATTCTAGGCATGGCTCAACAGCCCTTCGCGCGGTATCCAACAGTAAAATCAAAAGTGCATTAGCCAAAATAACACACTACTCAATGCTCATCTAGCGGACAGACAAATTCAAGGTTCGTTATGTACAATATCATCCAGAAGAAAGTCGAATAGGAACGATCACGTCGACTTAATCGAAACATCTTGACCAACTACAGTAATGAACGACAGTACCGAGAAAAATGTCTAAAATAAATCATAACTATCAGAGTTATCAGCGAGAATTGACTATGTTAGCATAGCGATGCTCAATCCAAATTCAAGCTTAATCAGACATCACGACTACCAAAAAATTTATCAAGTAAGAGCGCCTCATTAGCAACAGTTGCACAGCCTAACTTGATAGTCATATCGTCTCATATTCCATGGACATTCTCAAAATATCCAACTAAATCAGCGCATCCTTACACAATGTTACCAACTTTATAACCTCACAGGTCATTATGGTAATACAAAACAAACGATATGGATTTCATTAGGCATCTGCCTCCACATCAACGAAATTGCCTTTAAATAAATATAATCTTATCTCCTTAGCAAGAATTACTAGATGGTCTTTCAACATAAAATTTAGAATAGGTTCCGAAATCAACTAACAGATTTTGATTCAGCTGGCTTATTTTCAAACTCTACTGATGTATGTCAATAATGCAGACCACCGGATTACCGAAATATCCAAATCAATCGCGTTCACTGAACTGGTTAGAAATCATTGAAAATTGCAACCAAACACTCTCAAATATCGTACACCAACAATGTCTTTATAAAAATATTCACCATAGACACAATCGTTCTGTAGTTAGGTAGTTATGTCTCAAACAGTCCTCCATAACTGTCACTCAAGTACCGGATTTCTCTAGCATCGCCTGTGCTAGTGTCATATACGGTATTCCATCCGCAAAATGTTAACGTTTGGACTTGCGTGTTACTCATAATGAAAGCCAGAGATTCATGGTTAACTGGACACAATATGTAATAGACTTACAAAGTTGTCAATACGCGTTAACTGAAACCAATTTGTCATCCACTATCTTAGACTTATATCTGAGGACCCAAAATAAACAACTAATCACAAAACTTCACGACATCCAGGCTCTCATAGCCGAATCGGGAATTATGATGGTTCGTCAATGAACGCGAACAGGCTTCCATAGACTTCAAGCTACTAGTACTTACATGTACATGTACTCAGTGTAGGACCTGTCGATCATGTACGCGATAATTCTATTTCTATTCAGCCAATATTACGTTACGTATTTTAGCTCACCAGCTAACACTATTATGGCAACTAATCGCGATAACATCCTAATAAAATAAAAATCATTGTGGAATTACTTCACAATATTATCGTGAAAACTTCAGAGGCTAGATTTACCAAACTGCAATTTACTAACTTTACCAGTCACCAAGGAATTCATATAATCTACCAATTTCACCATTGGGCATGCAGTATTATCCATACTTAAACAAAACATGCACAATATACGAGAGATACCAACAATTCATATAAGGCACTGTTATGGTATATATATAACATGATTGCTCAATATATGTTACCAACCTGATTGAGGATTCAGTCCAAAATGTTCCGAGAAAGTTATCTAAGTAAATTGTCTTTGAGTTCATAAGGGTATGACCCATTCCTGTAAATTTATATACTGTTCATCACACGTTCTATTTTCGATCAGTGGGAATTTCACAACGTCAAGCAGAAAGTTCAGGGAAGTCCAGGCAGAGAATATATCACAACACAGTTATCTTTTCAATCACTACGGCCATTTACCTGTTAAATGAAATGAATCAAACTATACCTGTAGATATACTGTTCCACGGAAAGGACTCGGTCCATGGGTTTCTGGTACACGCTGTCACGTCACCAAGAACGACAATATGAAAATACACATTTTCACGCGAAATCGAACACAAATGAATTTTAAAAATTTAGAGTTCAATCTGATTGTCCTGGTTCATATTTTCGTCGGTTACTGTCGATGATGGGGCCGGACACTTCGTTGATCAATTGGTGGGCGTTGACAGATACTCCTTGTCCGCCTCTCCGTTGGTGCCAGGCGTGGTTGGCACCTGCCCGCATCATATCACCAACATGTTTAATATTATGCCAGAAGGGAAGGGTAAAGGTGTGACGAAAACTTATCTGTTTTTACAGGCCTCAAGCCTGCTGAACTGCTGCTGTAGTCCACATCTCAATGACATCTCCGCCGTAATCCAACACCGTCGTACAGTTCTGCGTCAAATCAATAGCATGTCCCATAGGCTCATTTTACCTTTTCTGGAACACAAAGTGCCAAACGCAATCGTTTGCAGCACGCTGTCAAAGTTCGCAAAAACTACATGATGGTAGATTGGAGAAAGTTGAGAATTCCGTGTCATGATAGCACAGTGCACAGTCCAACAGCTCGATGCCCTCAAGTCGGATATCACGAATTCACACCTCTGTCGTGGGTTGGGGGTTAGTCCCGTAATTTTTCTCAATACAACCGTGCTCTCTCACTGACCGCATTGTCCTCACGTACAGAATTTATCAATGCTGTTATCTTATGCGATCTCCTGTAATTCGTGGGCACGGATCGGTTGCTCCGCCATACCTGCTTTGTCTCATCAATCTTGATTTCTTTATCTCGTCGGGGGCCGCCAATATAGAATTTTAGTGTCCGATCAGCTGTTACGTAAAGGTGATAGACAACGGGGATGATCTCTATATAACCCTGTACCAGAAGTGCTCGTTCGACTCTAGAGTTGCCTCTAAAGATTTGACACAAGATCGATGTTTCTTCACAATAAACTCGCATTTATTCGCTGGTAAACATAGCAAGAATGGCTTGTACGTACAGTATACAAACATACATGTATACGAACATTTCACTTCTTACAATGAGCGATGCCATGCTCAAGGGAGACAGTTGTTCAAGTCTAAATCATTGTACAAAACACCACGGTTTTATACAGACCAGTAAATAAAACACTTCACATAGGCTGGTACGAAACTCTTAACTCACAGGACCCAAACAGTTAATTAACGATACAGCCGGACTGACCATGTACTTGAGCATCAGTCATTATCCAAACACAGCTGGCCTGTTTTAACAAGATATTTCATTTCTATAAACCAAGCCTTCTATTCGAGTCTCAATTAAAATATAACTTGACCTGAAGTGTCAGGTCTCTCGCAGTACCAGATACCATTAGTCTGTTGTCAGCTTATCTTTAATTGTCGGTGCTTCCTGACCACTCAAGTGCATAGAGCAGTTTATACCATACAGCGGGTCAGTATTTCCTGGCTTCCGCTCGATTAATGCCGAGTTCTCACTCTCAATATACTTGCCAAAACTGATTTAGATAAATGTAAAAACTCAAATAGATACATATATGATTTTCTATATAATAACCTAATCAAAATATGAATGAGTATAAACCTTCATTATCTCATTTGATATTTTACAACAGGGATAATTTCAAAGTGATTAAAGGGGTAGTGAGTCCCAGTTTATCGACTGTTAACAAGTTGTTTCTTATTTGACATGTCCTAAAGCACATAAAAAACATAGTTTCGGTCTGTAGTGGGGGGGGGGGGGGTGCAAGGTGACCCCTTGTAGCTCACGGACTACCTCCCCCCCACTTATCTTTCATATATTGGTTTCACTTAATATGGTATAAATGAAAGGTAGGGGGATAATTTCCGGGGGGGGAATTCCTAAGGGAGGGGGGGTGGGAGTTTTCCAGGTGGGAATATTACCGGGGGGGAATCTTTCCAGGGGGGAGTTTTCCGGGGGGGGGGGCGTTTATTAGATAGGAACCGGACATTATCGGCATATCCAGAGTTACGCAGTTATGACGAGGACTAAAGAGAGTGTCCGATGAAGCAATGCAGAATATAAAGGAATCGTCTACAAGCTAAGTTGAGAAGTTACGCAATTAGGTGAGAAAAAAAAAGCGTTTATTGATGGACTTACGCTGACAGAGAGGGAAAAATGCTGACAAAGTTACAGTTACGGCCTCTGAAAAATACACACTGCGAACAAAATTGTGTTGAAGCCATTTAGCACCAGAATTGAATTGAAAATAATTTGGGTTACAATCAACACCGATGTGTGTTAACTCAACTAGATTTTGTGTTGATATATGGAATTCAACACAAAATCATGTTCATTTAAACACAAAACGTTTTGTGTTGAAGCCATTTTAGCACAACATTTTGTTAAAACAACACAATTATTTTCCATAGAATTTACGCTGTCAGAAAAAAAGATAGACGGATATAGCTGGAGTTACACAGTTACGCTGAGAAAAAGATAAAGAGTCTTACGAAGTTACGCATTTACCCTTGACTGAAATGAACTGGTCCATCACTGGAGTTACGCAGTTACATGTAAGCTGAGAGAAAAAAGTAAAATTCGCCGAAGCACTTACGCTCTCAAGAAAGAGATGTCTATAGCTGGAGTTACGCATTTACAGTGAGCAGAAGAGAAAGGATCTCTCGAAGTTAGGCAGTTACGCTAAGCAAAAATACCAAAAAAAAATCACTCGCCAATCTGTTCGCTAGAATTTGGGTTACACGGATTGAATTTCATCGATATTGGGAAGTAAATTTTGATTGTCAACGAGAATCGATCCCACGGCCCTTCGAATGTGCATGTTTTGTATGTAATGACTGTGCTTTGTCATAACGTACATGTACTATGAATCCAAAAAGCAAAATACGGAACTCAAATATCAGGTAACGGGAGGAATTAATCGATGAAAGTGCATGGGCAAATACATAGAAACGAAAAGAAAGAAAACTTGGGCGGGGAGTGGGGGTGGGAGCGCACCCAGTTCTGCCAGCAAATGAGAACTCGACCGTACTTATAACTTCATAAATCATTTATGTCACTGAACGCTGAAAATTAAAAGTATATATTTTCATTCATATATTTTAGTCTAATCATACTGCGTGCTATAGTTATATTAAGTTAGAATGACGGCGAAGGTACGAAGCGTATTATCCACGTTTTTGCAATGTACTTGTTCAACTGAACGAAATGAAATCAATTATAATAGTGCTAGCCTGGTAACTGACATGTGGAACAAGATAAGAAACGATAAATAATTGTGTGATTCTTCTCGCATCTTTATCCGACGGGAAAATACATAGACTGCTCTGAATCCAGGGTGTTTTCCCCAGTGGACATTTCCCCCATCGGACATTTCCCCCATGGACATTTCCCCTAGTGGACATTTCCTCCAGTGGACATTTCCCCCACCCTATAAATTTAGATTATTTCGAAAATACATTTTAAATAATTTGGCAAAAACACATTTTTAATATATTTTTTATTCCTGTAAAAAGGATATATGGATTTCCACATGTTTTACGATAAATGAATCAAATAGCGATAATGTATTATACATATACACATTATTTTTACAATAAGTTTTTAAAAAATAACATAATATTCATATATGTAGTATATATTTTAACATTTCAAGAAAACATATCACATATTAGTAGTAAAATAAAAGATGTATTTTTAAACAATATAATTTTTCTATTTTTTACCTCAGTTTTCAATTCAGTTCAGTTTTATGTTCATCAAATGGCTTCATGACACCGACCTACGAACAGGTAATGTTACGCTATATACCATGTATACACCTTTTATATTGTTTTAAAATGTGCTATTAGACTGTATAATACTGATATATACTGTAGGCCTATATGTATAATATTTTATCACATTGTGACTCATTTATTGTAAAACATATGTTGAAATCCTTATATCCTTATCTCCAGAAAGAAATTGTATTATTGCCAAATTATTTAAAAATCATGTTCAAAATGACCTAAAACTATAGGGTGGGGAAAATGTCCACTAGGTCAAATGCCCACTGGGGGGGGGGGGGAATATCTATTGGGGAAATGTCCGCTGAGGGAAATGTCCACTGGCGGAAATGTCCGTACACCGACTGCTCTGAGATATCTTTATCTTTGCTGAAGTTTGAAGGAGATTAGACTTAGATAATAGCTCTGTGAATGTTCCAAGCTCAATGCATTCAGTTCACTTGGAACATGAACTAAATCGCTTTTGCATACTACATGTATGCCTAACACAGGAAGGAAGCAATCAGAGATTGCTCAATTGTATGCCCCCCCTTCCGCTTTAATCCGACACTGCCCCGCCATTGTTCTGTTGTTTATTGGTTGGTGGAGGCCTAATTTGGATAATTATACAAATTCTGTTTCTGTCACTTTTTTTGCCATGCCTCACATAATACATATTCCAAGTATCAGCCAACAAGTGATAATACGATGTTTCGATGCAAGATGGTCGCCAGGGCTTTCGCCAAATCCGAAAATGTGACCTGGTTATGAGACCTACATTCCTTGTGAGTATATTGTGGTGAAATTATGAAGCGATCAGTGAACTTTGAATTTTGCACCCAATTCACTCTTTTTGGGGCAACTTCATACTTTAATTTCAGGACCTATGTTGTCTGCTTTGGAATGTAGGATAACATATAATATAGCCATTTTTCTGGTCCAAATCGGTTATGGACTGAGATCCAGCCTGGACAAATGAATATATCCCATTCACTTTAGTTTTGATAAACAAAGGGCCATAACTCTTGAAAATATAACCGAAAGCAGAGAAACTTCACGCTGCACACCAATGGGTCACTGACCACATATCATGCAAATTTCATACTTGTCCATACAATATTAACCGAGATCCAGCCCTACAAGTCTCAAAGATTTGAAGAAAAAAGGGCCATAACTGTTGAAAATATACGCGAAATATGGAGAAACTTCACGCTGCACAACTACAGGGCACTGACCACATATCCTGCAAATTTCATAATTGTCCATACAATATTAACCGAGATCCAGCCCGGACAAGTCCCAATTCACACAAATTTGAACAAAAAAGGGCCATAACTCTTGAAAATATATGTGAAACGCGGAGAAACTTCACGCTGCACAACTACAGGGCACTGACAACATATCCTGCAAATTTCATAATTCTCCATACAATATTAACCGAGATCCAGCCCGGACAAGTCCCAATTCACGAAGAATTCAGGAACAAAGGGCCATAACTCTTGAAAATATAAGCGAAACATGAAGAAACTTTACGCTACACAACTGTGGGGCACTGACCACATATCATGCAAATTTCATACTTGTCCATACAATATTAACCAAGATCCAGCCCGGACAAGTCCCATTCACAGAGATTTCAGAAAAAGGGCCATAACTCTTGAAAATTATACCGGAACTCGGAAAAAACTCAACGCTGCACATCTACGAGACACTAGCCACATTCCATGCAAGTTTCAATCCTGTCCATCAAATATTAACCGAGATATTGCTCGGACAAGAAATTCGGACGGACAGACGGACAGACGGCACGACAGACAGACGGACAGACGGACGGACGGACAAAGCGATCGCTATATGCCCCCCCTCTAGTTAGAGGGGGGGCATAAATATCATATTTCAAACTCCAGTATCTCTGAAACCGCATGGAATATCTATACATAGGAACAGAATCTTACTGAGAATCATGAGCACTTTTTTTCTTTCTTGAAAGTCACCCCAGATCATTGGGACCATTATCAGCTACTAAATATAAAAAAATTACCGTTACCATTTTCTATTGCTCTATTAATAACAGAAAGTGACTAAAGTCAGCGAAAACAGCGCGAATGTCGACCTGGATAAGAAATATATGTTAAAACGAAGCCCGACCGCCAAATACAGCGGCAGAAACAGAAATAGGATTCGACATATCGATAACATAAGTCCATGACATTATCCCCAGACGACAGTTTCCCCAGCCACAGTTTCCCCACGCGACATTTTCCCCACCCTAATATGTGATGTAATAATTCGATCTGCCAACAATCACAGTCGCGCACGCTTAATACTGAAGTATTGAAACTTACTCGTAAAGTGTTGAAATAACCCTTTAAGTGTGTCCACATGCAGGGACAACACTTAAAGAGCAGTCCCTGTGGACACACTTAAAGGTTTATTCCAACACTTTACGAGTAAGTTTCAACACTTTAGTTTTAAGCGTGCGGTCTGCCGACAATCACAGTCGCGGTCTGCCGACAATCACAGTCGCGCTCATTTCCCCACCTTGATTTTTTTTCAAGTTTGCACGTTGGAGAGTTTCAGGAATTCAAGGCCGATTACTTTTTAGTTGACCATCGGAAGAGAAGCCATAAGATGAAGACAATTGTATGAAGAGATGTTCATATACACCCCCACTTTCTCGGGGTGTTCTGACGATTTAGACAGACCTGAACTTTCAAACAATACATTATCACAAAAATCTACTCAAAAGTATTGATTACCCACTGTATAGTCACAAACTATAGACACATGATAGATAGCCTTGCCGGAAATTGACGAAATAACACTTGGATTCAAATTTGATGTGGTCGGCACAGGCATACATAAGACCATGCCAAGAAATAAATAACACACAGAAAACAGAACATAACAACGTGACAACAATATTATTATATATTGATAATCTATTTTTATTTATCATGCCTGAAAAGAAGGCATGGTTGCATACATCTGACGATGTTCCACTAAAAAGTAATCTCTCTTGAATTCCTAGAACTCTCCTACGTGCCATTCTCATGGCATCAGATTGAATTTCCCCTTTTGTCAGATATACCCTCTGATGTCCAATCAACAGCCTCCGTTACTAAATGAAGCGAACTTGTTGAGATTACCGAATGGGGCTGATGATTTCCGAAAAGGTCGACGTAAGTTCGGCGAGCCAATCAACATAGGCGATGTATATCGACGTATTTCTCGTCCACCTCCTTCATTGATTGTTTTTA
>JAVTVY010006960.1:0-38642 GCA_036873755.1 Hanleya hanleyi
AACCTCCCCCACTGCCTCTTGATCCGCCTCCCCCAGTACATCCAAGGAGGCCTTCCCACCCCCCTCTTGATCCGCCTCCCCCAGTGCCCCCAAGGCGGCCTTCCCACCCCCCTCTTGATACGCCTCCCCCAAGGAAAGGGGCATAAAATAGCGCTTTTGCCTCCAGGACTGGGACATAGAAAACAGTTTCGACTTGTATTTTACCGGGTGAGAGCTCGGCCATAAATTTTGAAGTGATCATCCAATCGCAATAAACTGTATAGCATATGAATTACCTGCAAGCGAGCTGTAGTTGTTAGAAAATATTGACTTTAGTTTGGAAGAATGCAGAAAATAAGACTTGTTCCGTTTTGGGTGCAGCTGAATTTTTCACTTCATTCCCTTGCACCGAAACGGTCGTTATATCGGCTTATGGACCATTCCAATTCGCGAAGTAACTTCGTTTTTCCCTCCACACCAGTAAAATTAGAGACCAAAACGTTTTCGACCAAAATATCGTGTTATACATATATGGGAAAAATATCCATGATTTAAAAATTTTGTCCAAAAAAAAGTTTAAGACGAAACGTTTCCAGATTTTCAAAGATGAAAGCCCTAAAGTAGTTCGATTAGTCTACCAAATTATAGAGTTGTAGACTGAAAACGGGTGGAACGCGAAACCCTAAAGCGAGTACATTATCCTGGGTTCAATTTTAATTATTGGAATTTTTTATTATTTTGGTTACTTATCAAAATATGTCGTGTTTGGTGTTTTGGAATCGCTGAAACAAAAGAATATGAAAAGAAAATAAAGCAGACTTTATAAGGTTACAAGATAAAACTTTGAGTCAGGCATTGTTCTCGGCCCCTGAAGTGGACGTTTGATACTGTGGGCAGCTCACTCAATGAGACCAGGCTTACCCTAACACTAATTCTCTCCATTCAGTCAGACGATTTTCAACATGCCTCGGTTATTTCGCCATATCTGCAGGGCGCAAGCCAAATTCAGTGCAAAATTTCTTAATGTTAAATTGCGGCGTCAAAAATGAGAGAGATACGGACCGATTTCAATACGAAGGGTTAGTGTTGTCTCGTTGGCAAAAAGGGCAGACAGAGGAGACATATCTACCGCGTAAATTTCAAAGATAACCCTCTGAAACTTTTGGAGATATTGCGCAAAGATCAGCGACGTCCAAAATATGCCAGATAACGGTTTTGTTGTAAATGGACGTCATATGTTTTTGGGCTATTAATCATTTCAATACGAATGGTTAGTGTTGACTCGTTGGCAAAAAGGACAGACAGATTTGACGTATTTAATACGAAGGGTTAGTGTTGTCTCGTTGGCAAAAAGGGCAGACAGATGAGACATATCTACCGCGTAAATTTCAAAGATAACCCTCTGAAACTTTTGGAGATATTGCGCAAAGATCAGCGACGTCCAAAATATGCCAGATAACGGTTTTGTTGTAAATGGACGTCATATGTTTTTGGGCTATTAATCATTTCAATACGAATGGTTAGTGTTGTCTCGTTGGCAAAAAGGACAGACAGATTTGACGTATCTATTGCGTAATTTTCAACGATAACCATATGAAACTTTTGGAGATATCGCTCACTCGAAAATTGCAGGTACACCAATATGTAAAAACACGCGACGTCCAAACGCATGTTACTTGTTGAATGTCCGGTAACAATTCTTTGCACGCCAAAGGATTAGAAAAGAGCTTAGCATTGCCGAATAGCTCTCTCTTAGAGCTTTTCGGTGATGTATGACATGGCCATGGTGATATTATCGGAGCAGAAGGCAGCAGGGCAGAGACAAGTCAAAACGCATAATAGCAGAAAAAACAATAAAAAAATTGCCGTATTCTAAAAAAAGGGTGGAATTTTATCGTGTTTGGTGTTTTTCGTTTTACAATTGGCCAAGTCATGGATTTCTTTTGAGAAAAACGATGCACTTGTTCTACTTCCTGAAGAAAATTTCTCAGTCAGGCATAAAATTGGCAGTCGACATCAAAAACTGATATACCCTAGCTTAGAGATAGGCAAACTGGGTGACTTTTCAGTAGCAAAATGTCCGAGTGGAGCAATAAGGGTAAAAGAAGATTTCAGGCGCGCCTTCGGGCGGTGCGAATGACCGTTTCGTCAAGAATGGGGACGGTTTATGAGGAACCTCCCCCACTGCCTCTTGATCCGCCTCCCCCAGTACCCCCAAGGAGGCCTTCCCACCCCCCTCTTGATCCGCCTCCCCCAGTGCCCCCAAGGCGGCCTTCCCACCCCCCTCTTGATACGCCTCCCCCAAAGCCCCCAAGGAAAGGGGCATAAAATAACGCTTTTGCCTCCAGGACTGGGACATAGAAAACAGTTTCGACTGGTATTTTACCGGGTGAGAGCTCGGCCATAAATTTTGAAGTGATCATCCAATCGCAATAAACTGTATAGCATATGAATTACCTACAAGCGAGCTGTAGTTGTTAGAAAATATTGACTTTAGTTTGGAAGAAATGCAGAAAATAGACTTGTTCCGTTTTGGGTGCAGCTGAATTTTTCACTTCATTCCCTTGCACCGAAACGGTCGTTATATCGGCTTATGGACCATTCCAATTCGCGAAGCAACTTCGTTTTTCCCTCCACATCAGTAAAATTAGAGACCAAAAAGTTTTCGACCAAAATATCGTGTTATACATATATGGAAAAAATATCCATGATTTAAAAATTTTGTCCAAAAAAAAGTTTAAGACGAAACGTTTCCAGATTTTCAAAGACGAAAGCCCTAAAGTAGTTCGATTAGTCTACCAAATTATAGAGTTGTAGACTGAAAACGGGTGGAACGCGAAACCCTAAAGCGAGTACATTATCCTGGGTTCAATTTTAATTATTGGAATTTTTTTATTATTTTGGTTACTTATCATCAAAATATGTCGTGTTTGGTGTTTTTGGAATCGCATTTTGCTGAAACAAAAGAATATGAAAAGAAAATAAAGCAGACTTTATAAGGTTACAAGATAAAACTTTGAGTCAGGCATTGTTCTCGGCCCCTGAAGTGGACGTTTGATACTGTGGGCAGCTCGACTCAATGAGACCAGGCTTACCCTAACACTAATTCTCTCCATTCAGTCAGACGATTTTCAACATGCCTCGGTTATTTCGCCATATCTGCAGGGCGCAAGCCAAATTCAGTACAAAATTTCTTAATGTTAAATTGCGGCGTCAAAAATGAGAGAGATACGGACCGATCCTAGAGATGAAAGGGGCTATAACTAACAAAAAAACGCTTACGAAATTTGATTTTCTTTCCCTTTATTCTGTATCCAATTTCTCCACCAGTAAGGGGAATATCGCCTCAAATCGAATATTATGTTCATCCTGAGGACTGTGCGATTCTGTAAATATAACGTTCAGTCTGATATATGAAAAACTGATTGAACAAAAATCGATTCAACGAAGGCCAAAATCGGCTCCCGAAAGGCCGAGTTTATCGCAATTCTTGGCATAGCAGACGCAATTATCGCCCTTGTCACCAGCTGTACAGGATATAATGCCCCAAAATTCTGTTTGGCACCTAGCCTGGTTCTTGGAGAATAAATACATACTAAATTTGTTGCCATGGAGAACAAAATGCGAGAGATACGGACCGATTCTAGAGATGAAAGGCGCTGTAACTAACAAAAAAACGCTTACGAAATTTGCTTTTCTGTCACTTTATTATGCATTCAATTTCTCCACTATTAAGGTGAATATCACCTCGAAGTGAATAATATTTTCATCCACAGGACTGTGCGATTCTGAAAATATAAAGTTCAGTCTGATATATGGAAAACTGACTGAAATACAATCGATTCAAGGAAGGTCAAACGCGGCTCCCGAAAGGCCGAATTTATCGCAATTCTTGGCATACCAGACGGAATTTTCGCCCTTGTCACCAGCTATAAGGGATATAATGCCCCAAAATTCTATTTGGGACTTAGCCTGGCTCTTGTAGAATAAATACATACCAAAATTGTTGCCATGCAGTACAAAATCAGAGAGACACGGACCGATTCTAGAGATGAAAGGGGCTATAACTAACAAAAAAACGCTTACGAAATTTGATTTTCTTTCCCTTTATTCTGCATCCAATTTTTAGCGTTGTTTCTTTGGCAAAAAGGACAGACAAATTTGACGTATTTAATACGAAGGGTTAGTGTTGTCTCGTTGGCAAAAAGGGCAGACAGATGAGACATATCTACCGCGTAAATTTCAAAGATAACCCTCTGAAACTTTTGGAGATATTGCGCAAAGATCAGCGACGTCCAAAATATGCCAGGTAACGGTTTTGTTGTAAATGGACGTCATATGTTTTTGGGCTATTAATCATTTCAATACGAATGGTTAGTGTTGTCTCGTTGGCAAAAAGGACAGACAGATTTGACGTATCTATTGCGTAATTTTCAACGATAACCATATGAAACTTTTGGAGATATTGCTCACTCGAAAATTGCAGGTACACCAATATGTAAAAACACGCGACGTTCAAACACATGTTACTTGTTGAATGTCGGGCAACAATTCTTTCACGCCAAAGGGTTAGAAAAGAGCTTAGCATTGCCGAATAGCTTTCTCTTGGAGCTTTTCGGTGATGTATGACATGGCCATGGTGATATTACCGGAGCAGAAGGCAGCAGCGCAAAGAGACAAGTCAAAACGCATAATAGCAGAAAAAAAAACAATAAAAAAATTGCCGTTTTCTAAAAAAAGGGTGGAATTTTATCGTGTTTGGTGTTTTTCGTTTTACAATTGGCCAAGACATGGATTTCTTTTGAGAAAAACGATGTACTTGTTCTACTTCCTGAAGAAAATTTCTCAGTCAGGCATAAAATTGGCAGTCGACGACATCAAAAACTGATATACCCTAGCTTAGAGATAGGCAAACTGGGTGACTTTTCAATAGCAAAATATCCGAGTGGACCAACAAGAGTAAAAGAAGATTTCAGGCGCGCCTTCGGGCGGTGCGAATGACCGTTTCGTCAAGAATGGGGACGGTTTATGAGGAACCTCCCCCACTGCCTATTGATCCGCCTCCCCCAGTGCCCCCAAGGAGGCCTTCCCACCCCCCTCTTGATCCGCCTCCCCCAGTGCCGCCAAGGCGGCTACACCCTCTTGATACGCCTTCCCCAAAGCCCCCAAGGAGGCCTTCCCACCCCCTCTTGATCCGCCTCTCCCACAGTGCCCCAAGGCGGCCTTCCCCCCCGATGTCGACCCATTCTCCACCGTCCTCACCCCCTCCCCCCCAAAAACCAAATGTTTAGTTTCCCTAACCGTAACCATAACCATTCGTCAATAAATCATCAATCATCATTGATTTTCTATATTTTAATTTATATTTAATCGATATTTTATTTATTTTAATTACTACAATTTTGTAAATTTATTAATTGGCTTTCCCTCAAAAAAAAAATTAAAAAAAAATAAAACAGGAAAGTCTTTTGATTAATTAATATTTCAATATGCATGTATAATGACTTGTTATTTATATTTGATTTAAAAATTTGTAAATATTCATGTCTAGTTAATTGCTGTGGTAATTATGTAATTTGATTTTGTATATCTTAATTTATATTTAATTGATATTTTATTTATTTTAATTATTACAATTTTGTAAATTTGGTGATTGGCTTTCCCTCAAAAAAAAATAAAATAAATAAAACAGGAAAGTCTTTTGATTGATTAATTAATATTTCAATATGCATGTTTAATGACTTGTTATTTATATTTGATTAAAAAATTTGTAAATATTCATGTCTAGTTAATTGCTGTGGTAATCATGTAATTTGATTTGCTATATCTTAATATATATTTAATTGATATTTTATTTATTTAAATTATTACAATTTTGTAAATCTGGTGATTGGCTTTCCCTCAAAAAATAAATAAATAAAACAGGAAAGTCTTGTGATTGATTAATTAATTATAATTATAATTCTCCTAATTTTTATGTAATAGTGTTTACTGCCTGATTATTCATACATTAAGTTATGTTCAATTTATATTTAATTCATCTTTTTAATCATTCCCATGTCAGGATGTAGAATTCTCTGACAGCGGTTGTACATATGTATATATATATATATTTTAATTAATTAATTAATTGTTCGTGTTTTAATTTATATTTAATTCACTTTTTTTTTATTTTAATCATTCCCCTGTCATTTTTTATATTTATGTTAATCTCTCCTTTGTCAGGATGCGGGATTCCCTGACAGGGGTTGTACATATATATATTTTTTTAAAATTTCAATGTTTGTTCGTGTAGTAATTTATATTTAATTCATATTTGATTTATCTGAATGACTGAAATTGTGTAAAAAAAATCTATTGCCTTTTCGCCAAAAAAATATTTAAAAAACTAGAAAAGGAAAGGCTTTTGATTATATTTCAATGACCAATTATAGTAATGTGTTTATACAATGAAATGTTCAGGACCTAGTTGATTTTGTAAACATTTTGTATATATTTTTAAAAGGTCCGTTTTTTTTACGATCGTTTCAGGGTGGCGCCCCAGTCGCACGATCGGGCAACGCCATGTGGCGGCTAACGACCCTCAAACATGTATTATGTAAAGATTTAACTATGACCTCACGAAACGCCTGACCCCGACCCCCAGCCAAAATTTTGGGTCGAAACTAGTTTCGCGGATTTGACCAGAACTTTGGGGAGAATTGGTTGGATTAATAGGGCATTTCAAAAAACTTTAAAAAGCTCTTTAAGTAATTATAAGGTCGCTGATCACAAATCCGATGTCAGAATTGACCTTGAACTCAATCTTGACCTCCAAATCGACCACCGCTCAATTTGGATCAATTTGGATGGAGTTTGACCTAGTCGGGATGTCCTAAACACTGAACAGAAGACATTGACCTTTTGGTAGGTGATGACCCCATGACATCTGCCTTGACCCATGCCCCCAATGTTGGCCTCCGACCCCAGGTCAAAATTTGCGACAGTGCATTTAAATGGTACTATATCATTTTTTTTGTTATTATGTTCATCCTGAGGACTGTGCGATTTTGCAAATATAAAGTTCAGTCTGATATATGAAAAACTGATTGAACTATAATCGATTCAACGAAGGCCAAAATCGGCTCCCGAAAGGTTGAGTTTATCGCAATTCTTGGCATAGCAGGCGCAATTATCGCACTTGTCACCAGCTGTAGAGGATATAATGCCCCAAAATTCTGTTTGGCACCTAGCCTGGTTCTTGCAGAATAAATACATACTAAATTTGTTGCCATGGAGAACAAAATGCGAGAGATACGGATTCTAGAGATGAAAGGCGCTATAACTAACAAAAAACGCTTACGGAATTTGCTTTTCTGTCACTTTATTATGCATTCTATTTCTCCACCAGTAAGGGGAATATCACCTGAAACTGAATATTATGTTCATCCTGAGGACTGTGCGATTCTGTAAATATAAAGTTCGGTCTGATATATAAAAACTGATTGAATTATAATCGATTCAACGAAGGCCAAAATAGTCTCACGAAACCCCGAATCTATCGCAAATCTTGGCATAGCAGACGGAATTATCGCCCTTGTCACCAGCTATAGGGGATATAATGCCCCAACATTCTATTTGGGACTTAGGCTGGCTCTGATCAGTGTCCAGAATAATAGGAACTGTGGACACTCTCGGGTTCTGGCACATGTAGGCACCGTCGTGATATGACTGAAACAATGTTGAAAACGACGTTAAATCCTACTCACTCGCTCACTCACTCTTCTCCCAAACCGACCAATGAAATCGCTCCATATTGTATGGGGATTTCAACCGCGGTTGAAAGTATTTCAACCGCAGTGAAAAGTATTTCAATCTGGCCAGATTATTTTTTCTCTGCTGATGTTAGTATCCAAGCAATTCTACCCAAAATTCAGGGTTCAATCTTTTTCATCTGTCTACCTTTATTTTGCTCAAAACACATGTATTAGAGCCAATTTAAACTATATATTTGACTGTAGAGAAGCCAATTCTGCTTCAATCCTCCCCAAATTTGGCAAACTAGTTTTAAATTGGGTGTAGATCATTCACAGTAAATGATTTTGCTGAATTTTGTATTGTTTCTCTGACTCCATGTAATTTATCTATATCGACTTAAAAGAAATTGGCTATTTTCAGTCCTACAATCTGGCCATATCATTTTTGCTCTGCTGAAGTTAGTATCCAAGCTATTCTCCCCACACTTCAGGACACAATCACTCTGATAGGGTCTAATCAGGTGTGAAACAATGGCATACCTAGTTGCCATATTTCTATTTAATATCTTTTTTCATCTATCTACCTTTATTCTGCTCAAAACACATGTATTAGAGCCAATTTAAACTATATATTTGACTGTAGAGAAGCCAATTCTGCTTCAATCCTCCCCAAATTTGGCACACTAGTTTTAAATTGGGTGTAGATCATTCACAGTAAATGATTTTGCTGAATTTTGTATTGTTTATCTGACTCAATTTAATTTATTTATATCGACTTAAAAGAAATTGGCTATTTTCAGTCCTACATCTGGCCGTATCATTTTCGCTCTGCTGAAGTTAGTATCCAAGCTATTCTCCCCAAACTTCCGGACACAATCACTCTGATAGGGTCTAATCAGGTGTGAAACAATGTCATACCTAGTTGCCATATTTCTATTTAATATCTTTTTTCATCTATCTACCTTTATTCGGCTCAAAACACATGCATTAGAGCCAATTTAAACTATATATTTGACTGTAGGGAAGCCAATTCTGCTTCAATCCTCCCCAAATTTGGCACACTAGTTTTAAATTGGGTGGAGATCATTCACAGTAAATGATTTTGCTGAATTATATATTATTTCTCTGATTCAATTTAATTTATCTATATCAACTTAAGATGCATATTTTCACTCTTAAAATTTGACCTATTTTTATTTGCTCTGATGGCGTTAATATCGTACCAATTCTTTTCAAATTTCAGGGTATAATCATTATGTTTGGGTAGAATCAGGTGTGAAAAAATGGCCAGCCTACTGGAAATATTTCTGTTCAAAGTCAAAGAGCCAAGAAGGAAGGGCCAAATTGGATGACTGAAAATAAGGTATTTTGTCAACTAAATGAAGTAAAATTTATAAAAAAAATAGTTGTATATGTCAGACCGCATTGAATTTTTCCTATTTCGTGAAGAGGTGTCTCTAGACTTTGCCTGTAGTCTCATATTGGCGATTAGCAACATACTTCCGGAGAATAGCGCTATGTTTAAACCGGAAGTAGTATTCTACGCAGGCCGTAGAGGCCATACGTCCAACCTCAGGTTTTGCGGGCATCACATATCAGAAGTCCAATGGGATATGTCAAATATTAAGGGTTAAATTCGACATTTAAAAGTTCCCGCGTTTTTAACTTTTAGGCGGGAACTTGAGCGCCATCTTGGTTCCACTGAAAAGTTTCAATTAACGCGAAAGGCTTAAGTTTGACACAAAATCCTAAATGGAAAGTATACCAAAATCTTTTCCTTGGTACCTTATCTATCATATGAGACGGTTTCTAGAAACCCGCACAAGTTTAGATAGACCAGACTGGCCATTTGAATTCAGTGCATAGAGAACCACCAGAAGCACAAGTCGTGTATTGGGGAGCTCCGTAAAATAGATTGTAAAGGTAAGTTTTTGGTCTTTCTTTACCGGGTTTTTTGGAGCGTTCGAGTGTATAAACATACCGTTCATCATCGTACATTAATTATTGATGTAGAAACAATGTACATTTTGAAATTTCGATGAAAACGCAAAATGACTGTTCTGAACGGCAACAACAACAACATCACAATTCCAAACGACGTAGACATCTCTAGCTCTCTTAATATTTGGCCGATCACTTAAATTTTACATGAGGAAAACGCTGAATCTGCCCTTCTAGAATATCACACACACTTTGACCCCGACTTCGAGTTTGACCTAGTTCCACCGTTTCATGCGATAAAATGTCCAATGACCCAATTTTCGTTACTGTGCACCGGAGACCTGTAAAGTTTCTTTAAGCTTTAGTGCGGGCATATTTCTATGTGACATTATGTTTGATTGTTACGTTGATTCAATAATTGACCCACTGACCTAGTTTAAATTATCTATTTTTGTTATCCCACCTTCAATTGTGATCGTTCCCAAGACATTTTGGTACAGCTAGGGTGATACGTTTCACAACAGTCATAGTTTACTTTAACAATATGGTGCTTTATTGATTGAAAATAAGGTATTTTGCAAATTAAATACAGTAAAAAAACTAGTTGTTTATGCCAGACCGCATTGATTTTTTTTTATTTCATGACGACGTGTCTCTAGACTTTGCCTGCATCCTGAGTGTGCTGTTGAAAGTACAGTAACTTTCATTCAGCTAATTATTCCCAACTTCTAGATATAGTGAGTTATATCTAAAATTTGCCGTATTTCAACTTTTAAGATTGACTGTGGTTTGACCTCATGAGGTCATTTCTGAACTGTAGCGATTTCGCTGAAAAGAAATCCGAAGTCAGTTTCAGAAACCATCATTAAGCTCAAGATTGCACAACTGCAACCGCCAGTTCTATAATTTTGATATTTTGACATACTTGTTTTTATGTATAATATTCTCCATTGCAGAATGGGCAATTGCTGTAATAAAGAAGTACGTGAGAGTGTTGAGCCCACGGACCAGGAGGCCTGGGAGGGGACCATGGCGAGATGGGGAAGAAAAAAAGCACAAACGGAAATTATTGACGTCAAAAGAGGGGTGTATTACTGGCCAGATTATGCGACGTAAGACCATACATCGTGTTATGAGCATTTTTTATATATATTCCGGTACAATGTGGATAGATGTTTTATCTTCGTGTGCGTTTATTTTACCAATTTATGTTCTCCTTTTTCAGCACAAGAGTCCAAACCGACACCCCTCTTGACGCGCCGTCCCCACCGTCCCCACCGCCATCGTCCCCTGCCATGCCCAATTCGAACGTGAGTTCATGGTAAGCATCCATAAAGTGCATTTGGTATCATGTCATCTATGCCTGTATTACTAATGTATTTATATTTCGATTCAAACTGATACATATATACCGATTTAAGGCATTTTTGCTCAAGCCCTGGACGTCTTAAGTAACATTGCCAATTATTGGTTTTTCGTGTGTGCGTCGAAAACTACGCAAGGTTTAGGATGTTTTTATTGTCTCCCAATAGACGCGCGACTCTTCTATCTATAGACACCAAAAACGTGTCTAAACCCCACCTTGAACATGGCTTTTAAACCAAAATGCCTATTTGTGTTGCCTAATAATATATGTCTTAAGCAGCGTTGCCAATGTTAGGTTAGGGTTAGGAATGAAAAGATGGCGCTACGAAATCTAGTGACATCTGTTCAATGTTATCGCCAAAGGGGAATAACACTCAGAAATAAACCCCGGCCAAATCTATTACTTAAAGATCACTTATCTTCGACCTTTCCTTTTTTTGCTCCCCTGGTGTTAATATCCAACCAATTCTCCCCAAAATTCAGGATATAACCACTCCGTTCACAGTAAAAGATTGTGCATTTGGTATAATGTAATCTATGCCTGTATTACTAATGTATTCGTATTTCGACTCAAACTGGTACATTTCATCTGTTGTAGAGGTTACAGTATCCCTGTCATCATAGAGGTGAGTATGACAGCAAAAATACACCGATGCATTGATATACAATCAAAATATAATACACCGATTCGTGATATACATTTTTCATCACCGTACAGTGGAAAATGTGAAACGTTGGTGACACTTTTTTATTCCATCACTCTAGCATTCCTATGAAACCATCCTGGGGGATCAGACAGAGCGGAGCCAGGCACTACCGTCCACCCCAACAGGTAAGAAAAGTGATAGTTTTGCAAAAATAATAAACAGATAACTAGCATTCAACAGTTTCGCATATACGAAGTATCAAATAACAAAATCATGGTGAAACTAATGATTTCTTTTCTTTCAGGCTCGGTGGAAACGCCACAGTCAACACCCTCTCCAACTCTGTCTCTGCCTGTCGGTCTAAGGTAAGCATCCATAAAATGCATTTTTGAATTGAATTGAATTTTTATTCACCAATCAAATGAATATGTATATACAAAAGATATGGTATCAATTATTACAAAATATGAGCAAACAATATAATCTACATGCAACGCAATAAAGTGATTGACGGAAATAAAACCGCAGGGAGCTTGTTCGATCCCTGTAGGACAAGTTGGTAGCATATATATATATATATATATATATATATATATATATATATAGTTTATAATACACATTTCTAATTTACTTTATAATATATGGTGATTAGTGAATATTAGCTCTCTATTGACTTTTTAAAAAATAATTTTATCGTTACAGCCTTGGTTGCGAAAATGGGGTTCAGATTTCCAGTAGATATGTTTTTAGTTTGGATTTGAATAACGAGGTAGATTCGATACATTTGATCAGAGAAGGTAGTTTGTTCCACTCTCGAGGTCCTGTAGTTTTTGTGGTATAATATGACAAGTTTGATTTATAGATGGGTCGGTAGAGGTTCAGATTTTGGCTTCTAGTTTGGTAACGGTGTACATCTGATTGTTTCGTAAAGTAATTTTGGGAGCTTATAGGTAGTAATTCTGGGTGGTGCATGAATTTATGCACCATCAACAGACATGCGTACATATTTAATTTGGGTAGCTGTAGAATTTTCAATTTTATAAATAATGGTAATGTATGGTCTAGCTTTTTAGATAAAGTTATCACTAGCAATGCTCGTTTCTGCAACATGATTAGTGGATTCAAATGAGTTATATATGTATTCCCCAGAGAAGGTTACAGTAAGACAAATAAGGGAATATCATTGAGCAGTATAATATGTATAATGTTTTCTTATTTATGAATTTCTTAAGTAATTAACAATTCCGATATTTCGTGAAATTTTATTACAGATATAGTTTATTTGTGATTTCCAGTTTAGTTCCTCGTTAAAAAAGACGCCCAATAACTTAAATTTACTGACACGTTCAATTTGATGTCCAGAAATAGCTAATTTGATATTATCGCTTTCGGCTATTTGGCTTAATGATAATATACTTTGTTTTCTTTATATTCAGTGATTTCATATCTTCTTTCCATCACTTTGCTTATGCAGTACTCATATATATTTATATTTCGACTCAAACTGATATATTTCAAGTTTTGTAGACCGTACCGTGTACCGCACAGCTTAAACGTGAGTATGACAACAAAAATACACCGATGCATGCTTTTATTGGTCATATACAATCAAAATACAAGTAACGGAATAATATTGCAAAGATAATTACAAAAAATATCATCAACTAAATTCCTTCTTCCTTAATTTTGTCAAGTATGATTACTGTACAGTAGATATTTTGCGAAACCTTGATGACATACTTTTTATTCCTTCATTGTAGCACGCTAGCCTTTAGAAAATCTGGTCTGGTAAGGCAGTGCGGTCCAGATAATCGTTGAGCACCATCAGTCTTATCCTTTAAAGATGTTAAATGGATCATGGGAAAAGCCGCGTTCTTGTGGCTGATGGAGAAATAAAACTTACATGTTACTCACTTCTATCGAGGGAGTAGTGCATACTGCTAGTATGCATATTATTAATGGTTTATGTGCAGGTGTTGAACTTAATTATAACGTCCGTCCCCAAAACAGTGTTTTCGCGCTTGGGGGAAGGGCTAGGTAATCTCTAGCCACAAGAAGATATCCGTTGTTGTAAGTTTGTGGCTTCAGGCAGTAGTGAGAGAAAGACAGATGCAAATGCAGGAAAGGTAGTGGAGAAGGAGGAAAAGGGAAAGGGAGATATTGTAATTGTTCTTAATTGGAAATTTTAGGCTAGCCACCTCGCAGGGCTAAAGCCACCCGTTAACGGTAATGTGTTTTGTTACTGCCTTGCTACGTTTTGTTTCTTCACCAAATTAGAAGACAGACGGTCCATATGTTTACATAATTTGGTTTACATAATTATACATAATTTACATAATTCCATTGATTTGGTAAAAAAACACACCATTGTTCGCATACAGTTATTAGCTCTATTTCAGTTAGTATACCTTATCTTGCATAAAAGTACATTGTACAGTATATATTATATAATATATATAATACTAGCGACGGTGTCAATATTATACCGGCACTCTATTTGCAGAGTATGAAGACATCAGCATGATTCTCCGTGTTTGTATCATGTATTTGTCGAGTGTTGCATGTGATCGTTGTTGTATAGCCTGACGTGTTACTTAAACAGAATACAAGATAATTTTGTATATTTGGAATGAGTTATACATGTAGTTGACATGTAAAGTTGTGTTAAATATACGTATTACAGTTTTGTGATATAATTGTACAGAGATGTAATAGTTACCCTGACTGAGGTTTTATGACTCCGGGGAGACAACTCTGATAAGACAAAAGAATTTTCGGGCGCCAGCCAACGTTATTGCGAATTGTTCTGTCGGGTGGATGGGGAGATGTTCCTTGGTGATATATGTTAAACTCCTGTGACGTGCGAAGAGTCCAATTGCTGATGTCTGAATGAGTTCCGTTACCTGGACAAATTCATGTCAAATTTTCATTATAGAAATTTCAAATCTTATTCTGTACCTCCAAAATGTCGAAATGAGATATCTCTTTCTGTTAGTTTGTGGCTCCGCATGCTCTGGTTATGTAGGAAGGTTAAGTCATATAGCCCACAAACATCTGAGTCAACATATTACTTGCTAATGACGTCACAATGCCAATAAATATAATCTATCAAAGATCATTATTCTGTAAATTTTATGGTCGAATTTTATACCCCGTCCCCCCGTTACGAAGTATGGGGAGTATACTGGCTTCAGCTTCTCCGTACGTCCGATGTTGACGTTAACGCTCTAGAAGCTGAACCGTTCCATCTTGAGACTTCAAGGAGTGAGACTATCACGACGTTGGGACCTATTCCTTTTCACACCCGGGAACCACATGGATGGGGTCCTATTCTTTTTCGCACCCGGGAACCACACGGAGTATAAAAGCGCATTTCGAGCCCTATTCACCTTGCGGCGCAATGTGCAGAGGGTAGCATAGTAACAGTATATTCACTCACATTTAGTAGTATAAAAGCGCATTTCGGGCCCTATTGACCTTGCGGCGCAATGCGCAGAGGATAATATAGTAACATTATATTAACTCACGTTTAGAAGTATAAAAGCGCATTTTGGGCCCTATTGACCTTGCGGCGCAATGCGCAGAGGATGGTATAGTAACAGTATATTGACACATTTAGTAGTATAAAAGCGCATTTCGAGCCCTATTGATCTTGCGATTATATCGACGTATATAGACCATTCTAAATAGCTAATTAACCTCGTTGTCTCAACTGTTTTCACTGTGTGTACTTGCTACCAAGTGCTTAGCCTCTTCCATCGGCGGTTTTGCTCCCGGAAAAGGCGCATAAAAACATTTTCGCAGGTTTTCGACATGAATTTTACATGTGCAGAAATCGTCCATAAATTGTCGAGTTATTATCCGATCGCCATAAAATATACGCCATATGAATCACCTGTAGACTGGCTATTGCGTAACAGTTGTTAAACAATATTTGCATTATTTTGTAAAAAATGAATAAAATATACTTGTTCCGTTTTGGGTGCAGCTGAATTTTCCACTTCATTCCCTTACAGCCAAAATGGTACAAACATTATATCGGCGTATATAGACCATTCCAAATAGACAATTAACCTCGTTTTCTCGACTGTTCTCACTGTGTGTGCTTGCTACCAAGTGCTTAGCCTCTTTCATCAGCGTTTTTACTTCCGGAAAAGGCCCATAAAAATCATTTTCGCTGGCTTTCGACTTGAATTTTACATGTGCAGATATCGGCCATAAATTGCCGAGTTATTAACCGATCGCCATAAAATATACACCATATTAATCACGTGTAGTCTGGCTATTGCGTAAAAGTTAATTGGTAAAAATATTGGCTTTAGTTTGGAAGAAATGAAGAAAACAATCTTGTTCCGTTTTGGGTGCAGCTGAATTTTCCACCCCATTCCCTTGCAGATAAAATGGTACAAACATTATATCGACGTATATAGATCATTCTAAATAGCTAATTAACCTCGTTGTCTCAACTGTTTTCACTGTGTGTACTTGCTACCAAGTGCTTAGCCTGTTTCATCAGCGTTTTTGCTTCCGGGAAATGGGCATAAAAAACATTTTCGCTGGTTTTCGACTTGAATTTTACATGTGCAGAAATCGGCCATAAATTGTCGAGTTATTATCAGATCGCCATAAAATATACACCATATGAATCACCTGTAGACTGGCTATTGCGTAACAGTTAGTTAAAAAATATTTTCATTATTTTGGAAAAAATGAAGGAAATATACTTGTTCCGTTTTGGGTGCAGCTGAATTTTTCACTCCATTCCCTTGCAGCCAAAATGGTACAAACATTATATCGACGTATATAGACCATTCTAAATAGCTAACTAACCTGGTTGTCTCAACTGTTTTCACTGTGTGTACTTGCTACCAAGTGCTTAGCCTGTTTCATCAGCGTTTTTGCTTCCCGGAAATGGGCATAAAAAACATTTTCGCTGGTTTTCGACTTGAATTTTACATGTGCAGAAATTGGCCATAAATTGTCGAGTTATTATCCGATCGCCATAAAATATACACCATATGAATCACCTGTAGTCTGGCTATTGCGTGAAAGTCAAAAATATTGGCTTTAATTTGGAAGGAATGAAGAAAACAAACTTGTTCCGTTTTGGGTGCAGCTGAATTTTTCACTCCATTCCCTTGCATCGAAAATGGTGCAGAGGTTATATCGACGTATAGACCATTCCAAATCGCCAATTAACATCGTTTTCTCAACCTTTCTCACTGTATGTGCTTGCTACCAAGTGCTTGGCCTCTTTCATCAGCGTTTTTGCTTCCGGAAAAGGCGCATACAAATCATTTTCGCTGGTTTTCGACTTGAATTTTTACATGTGCAGAAATCGGTCATAAATTGTCGAGTTATTAACCGATCGCCATAAAATATACACCATATTAATCACCTGTAGTCTGTCTATTGCATAAAAGTTAATTGGTAAATATTGGCTTTAGTTTGAAAGAAATGAAGAAAATAATCTTGTTTCGTTTTGGATGCAGCTGAATTTTTCACTCCATTCCCTTGCAGCGAAAATGTTGCAGAGGTTATATCGACGTATAGACCATTCCAAATCGCTAATTAACCTCGTTTTCTCAACTGTTTTCACTGTGTGTGCTTGCTACCAAGTGCTTAGCCCCTTTCATCGGCGTTTTTGCTTCCGGAAAAGGCGCATGAAAACATTTTCGCAGGTTTTCGACTTGAATTTACATGTGCAGAAATCGCCCATAAATTGTCGAGTTATTATCCGATCGCCATAAAATATACACCATATGAATCACCTGTAGACTGGCTATTGCGTAACAGTTAGTTGTTAAAAAATATTTGCAACATTTTGGAAAAAATGAAGAAAATATACTTGTTCCGTTTTTGGGTGCAGCTGAATTTGCCACTCCATTCCCTTGCAGCCAAAATGGTACAAACATTATACCGACGTATATAGACCATTCTAAATAGCTAATTAACCTCGTTGTCTCAACTGTTTTCAGTGTGTGTACTTGCTACCAAGTACTTAGCCTGTTTCATCAGCGTTTTTGCTTCCGGGAAATGGGTATCAAAAACATTTTCGCTGGTTTTCGACTTGAATTTTACATGTGCAGAAATCGGCCACAAATTGTCGAGTTATCCGATCGCCATAAAATATACACCATATGAATCACCTGTAGACTGGCTATTGCGTGAAAGTTAATTGTCAAAAATATTGGCTTTAGTTTGGAAGAAATGAAGAAAATAAACTTGTTCCGTTTTGGGTGCAGCTGAATTTTTCACTCCATTCCCTTGCAGCGAAAATGTTGCAGAGGTTATATCGACGTATAGACCATTCCAAATCGCTAATTAACCTCGTTTTCTCAACTGTTTTCACTGTGTGTGCTTGCTACCAAGTGCTTAGCCTCTTTCATCGGCGTTTTTCCTTCCGGAAAAGGCGCATAAAAACATTTTCGCAGGTTTTCGACTTGAATTTACATGTGCAGAAATCGCCCAAAAATTGTCGAGTTATTATCCGATCGCCATAAAATATACACCATATGAATCACCTGTAGACTGGCTATTGCGTAACAGTTGTTAAAAAATATTTACAATATTTTGGAAAAAATGAAGAAAATGTACTTGTTCCGTTTTGGGTGCAGCTGAATTTGCCACTCCATTCCCTTGCAGCCAAAATGGTACAAACGTTATATCGACTTACATAGACCATTCTAAATAGCTAATTAACCTCGTTGTCTCAACTGTTTTCACTGTGTGTACTTGCTACCAAGTACTGAGCCTGTTTCATCAGCGTTTTTGCTTCCGGAAAATGGGCATAAAAAGCATTTTCGCTGGCTTTCGACTTATATTTTACATGTGCAGAAATCGGCCACAAATTGTCGAGTTATTATCCGATCGCCATAAAATATACGCCTAACATACTTCTATTTGTGACTTAGGCTGGCTCTTGGAGAATAAATACATAATAATTTGTTGCCATGCAGTACAAAAATGAGAGAGATACGGACCGATTCTAGAGATGAAAGGGGCTATAACTAACAAAAAAACGCTTACGATATTTGATTTTCTTTCCCTTTATTCTGCATCCAATTTCTCCAACAGTAAGGGGAATATCACCTCAATATAACGTTCAGTCTGATATAAGAAAAACTGATTGAACTATAATCGATTCAACGAAGGCCAAAATCGGCTCCCGAAAGGCCGAGTTTATCGCAATTCTTGGCATAGCAGACGCAATTATCGCACTTGTCACCAGCTGTACAGGATATAATGCCCCAAAATTCTGTTTGGCACCTAGCCTGGTTCTTGCAGAATAACTACATACTAAATTTGTTGCCATGGAGAACAAAATGCGAGAGATACGGACCGATTCTAGAGATGAAAGGCGCTGTAACTAACAAAAAAACGCCTACGAAATTTGCTTTTCTGTCACTTTATTATGCATTCAATTTCTCCACCATTAAGGTGAATATCACCTCGAAGTGAATAATATTTTCATCCGCAGGACTGTTCGATTCTGAAAGTTTAAAGTTCAGTCTGATATATGGAAAACTGACTGAATTACAATCGATTCAAGGAAGGTCAAACGCGGCTCCCGAAAGGCCGAATTTATCACAATTCTTGGCATAGCAGACGGAATTTTCGCCCTTTTCACCAGCTATAGGGGATATAATGCCCCAAAATTCTATTTGGGACTTAGCCTGGCTCTTGTAGAATAAATACATACCAAAATTGTATCCATGCAGTACAAAATGAGAGAGACATGGACCGATTCTAGAGATGAAAGGGGCTATAAATAACAAAAAACGCTTACGAAATTTGATTTTCTTTCCCTTTATTCTGCATCCAATTTCTCCACCAGTAAGGGGAATATCACCTCAAACTGAATAGTATGTTCATCCTGAGGACTGCGCGATTCTGTAAATATAAAGTTCAGTCTGATATATGAAAAACTGATTGAACTATAATCGATTCAACGAAGGCCGAAATCGGCTCCCGAAAGGCCGAGTTTATCGCAATTCTTGGCATAGCAGGCGCAATTATCGCACTTGTCACCAACTGTAGAGGATATAATGCCCCAAAATTCAGTTTGGCACCTAGCCTGGATCTTGCAGAATAAATACATACTAAATTTGTTGCCATGGAGAACAAAATGCGAGAGATACGGACCGATTCTAGAGATGAAAGGCGCTATAACTAACAAAAAACGCTTACGAAATTTGCTTTTCTGTCACTTTATTATGCATTCAATTTCTCCGCCATGAAGGTGAATATCACCTCGAAGTGAATATTATTTTCATACTGAGGACTGCGATTCTGTAAATATAAAGTTCAGTCTGATATATGGAAAACTGACTGAATTACAATCGATTCAAGGAAGGTCAAACGCGGCTCCCGAAAGCCCGAATTTATCGCAATTCTTGGCATAGCAGACGGAATTATCGCCCCTGTCACCAGCTATAGGGGATATAATGCCCCAAAATTCTATTTGTGACGTAGCCTGGCTCTTGGAGAATAAATACATACCAAATTTGTTGTCATGCAGTACAAAACTGCGTTGTATGTGCTTGTCTCTGGTTTAGAAGGAGAAATAATTTTTAAAAAAATTGCCGTTTTCTTAATAACGGGCCGATTTTTATCGTGTTTGGTGTTTTTCGATTTACAATTGGCCAAAACATGGATTTCTTTTGAGAAAAACGATGTACTTGTTGTACTTTCTGAAGAAAATCTCTGTCAGGCATAAAATTGACAGTCGACGACATTAAAAACTGATATACCCTAGCTTAGACTGGGTGACTGATCAGCTGCAACATGGAAGAGTGGACAAACAAGAGTAAGCAAAAGTTCGAGGCACGGCTTCGAGCGGTTGGCATGACCGTTTCGTGCCGATTCTGAGGAACCTCCCCCCACTACCGATGAGGGTTCCTTTGGATCCTCCTCCCCCAGTGCCCCCAAGGAGGCCTACCCACCCACCGTTACCGTCCCGTTCTCCCCCGTCCCCACACATTGGAGTTTCTCTAATAAAAAGAAACCCCTTTGACAACAATTCTGTAACCAAAGCATGATTGGTTTGGCCCAGTCTCACGGCAAATTTCCATATAGCAAAACATTTTTATGTAAATTTCTCCAAGGTTCTGTTAATTTTTTTTCTGTTGTTGATATACAACCCTCAATAAAGAATTTCGAAAAACGGTTCAGTTGAAAGTGTTTGTATTTTTTCATAGTATTTTTGCCATATTTTTATATATCGTTATCTAAACGTTCGATTTTCGACATCTCTCTAGATGCAATTATATAGCTTAGTTAGCCTATTATACATGTGTTTTCAGGACAAAACTGCTGGATAGATGACCAAAGGCATTAAATATAAGTCTTGCAAGCAAGCTACCCATTTTGGCACACCTGATTCTACACTAACAGAGTAATTATATCCTGAAATCTGAGAGGAATTGGCTGGATATTAACACCAGCAGAGCAAAACAAAAAGGGGCACATTTTAGGATTGAAATATTTTTTATTATTACTTATTTTTAATTACCACAATACATAGTTAAGGGTTGTTATCCGCCATACGGCGTTGCCCAATCGCGCGAACATGGACGCCACCCTGAAGCGATCTTAAAAAAAATCGGGCCGATTAAAAATATATACAAAATACACATATTTACAAAAAAAAATCCGGCCATGAACATTTCATCTGATAAAAATTAATTTAGGTACAGTTGCTAATTTCATTTAGATATAATTTCATATTATAAAATATTTACACAAATTTGAATCAAATATAAATTATAATTCATTAAACCATGTATATTAAAATATTATTAATTAAATCACAAGACTTTCCAGTATTATTATTTTTTTTTTTTTGGAGGAAAGTCAATTACATTATTTACAAAATTTTAATAATTAAAATAAATTAAACATAAATTAAGGTATAAATAATCAGGGAGTAATCACACTTGCATTAAAGAGAATTTGTATATAATTACAAGTGAATTAAAAGTATAATTAATAATGGCCGACACAGCCAAGGGGGCTACAAACTATATGGGTGCAGGTCCAGCCACCTCCTGTAGCTAGACCAGCACCTAGAGCACCGAACCCTCTTGGCTGCGTCGGCGGGTGAGCGAAATCGCGCGTGCGCCCCCATAATATACTGACGCACGCACGGTACACACATTTTGTGACCGCAGTCCATGACTAAGCGATACATATTCGATCTGTCACAGAGATGACATTTGGTCGCCTCCAGCTCGGCTAATCAATCGCTCACCCAGTTTGGCGACAGAGCAATTGCTTATATAGGTTTAAATTAGCATAACTAATTGTACACTAGTGTTCACCTAACAAGCTTCATTTGCATAATAATCACTCTAATCTACGCATTCCCGAAGCACGCGGTCCTTGTTTACGCAGGTGTTCACAGGCACGTACAGTGCTTGACTCGATATTATTTTTCAGAAAGTACAACAAGTACAGCACTTTTCTCAACAGAAATCCATGTTTTGGCCAATTGCGATTCCAAAAAGACCAAACACGATACAAATCTTCCATTTATTAAGAAATTTATCAAAACGATGGGTGTAAAACGACTGCGTTTTTTGTGCGATTTACACGAACGAAGCAAAAACGTTAATTTGGAACGCTACCTAATATGACTCCACCCTTCCATTTTATCGTAAATGAGACTTCGAAGAAGCCTGCATCGGTTGATAGTCCATGGTCAGGCCCTTTACGTTCTTTGCTAAATAAAGGCCAATCGCAAAGCACTAGTATCATTGTTTTTTATTTAAGAAGGTAAGAAGAAACCGGTTAAAGTATTGGGTTCCATCCTAGACGAGGGTACGGGAGAGTCTACTGATGTCACCATGAAACTAAAACTACCCGCCAGTGCATCCCCTATGGAGATTGAGACGCAACCGGGAATGAGGACGACTATTACTCCCAACGTAAGGAGTGGTGATATCGAACGTACGGGTTGTTGAGAATGATACCGCTAATGGGACTTCTCACGAGAATATCCTGGTTTCTTGTAATTCGCAGGTGATTTATGTTGGTCGGAGACCAGATATATCACTCCCTGTTGCTCCGGGGCAGCCCTAGGCTTGGTAAGTAGTGCTGCAACAACTTCTGGCATTGCATCAGAAGTTGTTGATTACAGTACAGCATATCTTATGGATATAGAGACAATATATCCATGGTCTCACCAGGAGTTAACTCCACGACCTTGCGTAATACCCCAAATACGGGCGTTATCACACAAGGCCGGGTTAGATCAAGCCTCACGCAATTGAATTACAAGCGTCTAGTCCGTCATTCATAATCCAGCCGTCGTCCATTAGAGAATATCCGCGTCCATAATCCAAAGACCTATTCCATTTCCATATAACAGTATTAGCACCAAATTCAAAAAGACAAAAGTATACATAAACATAGGCTTGTTTCCTGCAAGAGAGAAGCGGTCAACATCTGCGAGTTGCCAATGCAAGCGCCGGGGGTCGAGGTTGTTCTGCAGGAACAAGGCCAGTTTCGCACCTAATTCGTCGGGCATGTCAGGGCGTTAGTCGAGATTCGGCATTGCTCCAGTCACAGCGGGATATGACTTCGCACGGGTCTGAGTCCGGTATCATAAAACCCGGTATGGCATCCTCAGGGGTTATGGTCCGGAATTTTCATCTTTCCGGTCCCATTATAAATAGGCCCACTGTGGCAACTTCCGGTGGGTGGAGACTTCCGGTTCATCCGGAAATGCAATGGGCATTCCCCTAAAGGCGTGTCTCCCACAGTCCACAGATCAATACGGAAGTTCCAGTCCACGATGACTGTCTGCAGTCATCCTTCGTAGGATGGATCAACAGGCAGCCGAGTTAAATCAGTCCTGCAACTTTTGACTTCCGCTTCCGGTACTGCTCAGGTTCTGTGTCCGGTCCCTTCGCAGCTTCCGGTAATGACGTCAGACCCTACTAATCTGTAGGTCAACCAATCGATGAGATATCAGGGGGTCGTGCAATGTCACTGCACTGAGGATTATGACAGTGATAATGAACCGGAGCGGCGTTCACATTCAGAGGTATTAGATGCTCTCAATGAGTCCTACCCTAATATGCCACGACCACAACCGCCGACATCCTCTCACCTTCAAACAATGGCAGAGCCTCTGTCGACATTTACCAAGCAGACATCATCACTTCCTGCGTCAGATGCCATACATGGATTGTGTTCCGTTTTTGAGGCGGTCTTAGCTCAACCTAAGACACAGTAGGAACGTCTAACAAGAACGGGTAAACGTGCGATGTTAAGACCGGCTTCTGCTTCGGCCCCACCTCCTGTGGAGAAGCATATGTCTAGATCGTTCGGAATCCATAATTCGGCATTTGACTTCAAGGCCTACGAACCGGAACCGAGGTCATGATCGAGCTAACTGATAAGCAGCCTTCAACTATTGAAGAAGCTGCGTGACGGGGTACCCATAGCCTCACACATGGATTGTTTTTTGACAGCCATTTCCACTGGGTTGAGCACATTGTCGCGTCATCAGTTAGCAGCCAGTATTAGCTGTGAAATACAATTACTGGCGGATCTACAGAACGTGGCTGCTAAAGCTAATGCTGATGCATTGGCTTTATCAGTGTTCAATGCGGCGATGGTAGTCCACTTGAGACGTCAGGCGTATTTTCTGTCAGTGGTTTACTATGCTCCGGATATGATCCTTAGGAATTTGAGGAAGCAATAGCCAACATCAGTCGCTGTTATTCAGTGGCATTATCCGTCTCTAAGAGATACGGTGGAGAGGGCTAGGCCTAATCCTCCCCCTAGAGCAGGTGGTTCGGGGGCGGTTAAACGTGCTTCTGCTGAAGCTTCCTGTCCCCCAGCCAAGCAATCCAGACCGACTGAGATACAACACATATCACGAATCGTTAGCTTCTTGGTATGCGCTTTGGAGTAGGTTAACTGGAAGACTATACTGTGAAGTCATGTGGCTCTGTCAGTATGTCGGCACCTCTTCCCACTCCCTTTATATGTGTTGTAATTTTTACCTGTATATGGCGAGGTCCTGCTGGTGGACGTCTCGTCCCCGAGGCCTGCCCCCTGTACAGACCTTTTGGTCTTTGATATATGTTGGCATTGTGGAAAGTTGATACTGGGTCGACATCGGGCCTTACAGACTAGTTTTTGTGTTAAATCCCGTCATTTTCATCTGACAATGATACAACTCCCCAATCCCCAGTGTAAGAGTTATCACAGCGACACAGCTCACCAACCAATATACGAGTTGTCAGAGCATTTCCATCATTACTCTCTAGATTTGTATCTAATACCGCTTATGCCGGTGCTACCACTCTACAGCATTAATGGAGAGAGAGAGAGGTCATACCGGCACTGTCTCATTCAGGCAGTGACTACAACCGTACAACATTAATGGAAAGTATTGTGTAAGGTCATACCAGCATTGTCTCATTCAGGAAGCGGCTATAAACCTACATCATTAATGGAGAGTATTGTGTAAGGTCATACCAGCAGTCTCATTCAGGCAGTGACTACAACCCTACAGCATTAATGGAGAATATTGTGTAAGGTCATACCGGCACGGTCTCATTCAGGCAGTGACTACAATCCTACAGCATCAATGGAGAGTATTGCGTAAGGTCTTCATACAAGCACTGTCTCATTCATGCATTGACTGCAATATACAACCCTACAGCAAGGTTTTTGTAAGGTCATATCAGCACAGTCTCATTCCGGCAGTGACTACAATCCATTATATGAATGGAGAGTATTATGTAAGGTCATACCAGCACTGTGATTCAGGCAGTGGCTACAACGCTACAGCATTAATGGAGGGAGGGAGGGAATTTGGCTTAATGTCACACTCAAGTCTGTTTCACTCATATGGTGACAGTCAGTTTGGTTGGTGGAGGAAGCCGGAGTACCCGGAGAGAACCACCGCCCTTCGGCAAGTAACTGACAAACTTTCACACATGGACCAGCTGGGGTCGAACACGTGCCGGTTCAGCGGTGTGAGGCTAGCGGTCACCAGCATTAATGGAGAGTATTGTGTACGGTCATACCGGCATTGTATCATTCAGGCAGTGACTACAATGTACCACCCTACAGCATTAATGGAGAGTATTGTGCAAGGTCACACAACCACTCGGTCATCCAGGCAGTGAATACAACCCTACAGCATTGGTGGAGATTATTGTGTAAGGTCATACCGGCACTGTCTCACTCAGGCAGTGACTACAACCCTGCAGCATTAATGGAGAGTATTGTGTAAGGTCATACCAGCACTGTCTCATACAGGCAGCGAATACAACCCTACAGCATTAATGGAGAGTATTGTGTAAGGTCATACCGGCACTGTCTCATTCAGGCAGTGACTACAACCCTGTAGCATAAATGGAGAGTATTGTGTAAGGTCACACCGGCACTGTCTCATTCAGGCAGTGACTACAAGCCTACAGCATTGTGTAAGGTCATACCAGCACTGTCTCATTCAGGCAGCGACTACAAACCTACAGCATTAATGGGGAGTATTGTGTAAGCGCATGCCGGCACTGTCTCATTCAGGCAGTGACTACAACCCTACAGCATTAATGGAGAGTATTGTGTAAGGTCATACCGCCACTGTCTCATTCAGGCAGTGACTACAATCATACAGCATCAATGGAGAGTATTGTGTAAGGCCTTCATACAAGCACTGTCTCATTCATGCATTGACTGCAATATACAACCCTACAGCATTAATAGAGTGTTTTGTAAGGTCATATAAGCACTGTGTCATTCATGCAGTAAGGTTATTCCGGCAATGTCTCATTCAGGCAGTGACTACAACTGTACAGCATCAATGGAGAGTATTGTGTAATGTTTTCATACAAGCACTGTCTCATTCATGCAGTGACTACAACATGCAACCTTACAACATTAATAGAGACTATTGTGTAAGGTCATACAAGCACTGTCTCATTCAGGCAGTAACCACAATGTACAACTCTATTAATAGGGAGTATTGTGTTAGATCATACCAGCACTTGTCTCATTCAGGCAGTAACTACTACCCTACAGCATTAATGGAGAGTATTGTGCACGGTCATACAAGCACTGTCTCATTCAAGCAGTGACTCTCATTCAGGCAGTAACTACTACCATACAGCATTAATGGAGAGTATTGTGTACGGTCATACAAGCACTGTCTCATTCAAGCAGTGACTACTACCCTACAGCATTAATGGAGAGTATTGTGTACAGTCATACAAGCACTGTCTCATTCAGGCAGTGACTACTACCCTACAACAGTAATGGAGAGTATTGTGTCAGGTTATACCAGCAGTCTCATTCAGACAATGACTACATCCCTACAGCAGTAATGGAGAGAGAGAATTAAGGTTTAACGTCGCATTCAGCAATATTTCAGCTATACATTAATGGAGAGTATTGTGTAAGGTCATACCAGCACTGTCTTGTTCAGGCAGTGACTACTACCCTACAACATTAATGGGGAGTATTGTGTAAGGTCACACCGCCACTGTCTCATTCAGGCAGTCACTACAAACCTACAGCATCAATGGAGAGTATTGCGTAAGGTCTTCATACAAGCACTGTTTCATTCATGCATTGACTGCAATATACAACCCTACAGCATTAATAGAGAGTATTGTGTAACGTCATACAAGCACTGTTTCATTCATGCAGTAAGGTCATGCCGGCAATGTCTCATTCAGGCAGTGACTACAACCCTACAGCATCAATGGAGAGTATTGTGTAATGTCTTCATACAAGCACTGTCTCATTGATGCAGAGACTACAACTCTATTAATAGGGAGTATTGTGTTAGGTGATACCAGCACTGTCTCATTCAGGCAGTAACTACTACCCTACGGCATTAATGGAGAGTATTGTGTACGGTCATACAAGCACTGTCTCATTCAGGCAGTGACTACTACCCTACAACAGTAATGGAGAGTATTGTGTAAGATAATACCAGCACAGTATCATTCAGGCAGTGACTACATCCCTACAGCATTAAGAGAGAGAGAGAGAGAGAGAGAATTAAGGTTTAACGTCGCATTCAGCAATATTTCAGCTATACATTAATGGAGAGTATTGTGTAAGGTCATACCAGGACTGTCTCATTCAGGCTGTGACTACTACCCTACAACATTAATGAAGAGTGTTGTTTAAGGTAATATAAGCACGGTCTCATTCAGGCAGTGACTACAACCCTACAGCATCAATGCAGAGTATGTGTATGGTCATGCAAACACCGTCTTGTTCAGGCAGTGACTACTACCCTACAGTATTATTGGGGAGTGTTGTGTAAGGTCATACCAGCACTGCCTCATTTCAAACTTTATTTATAGTCGGAAATTTGTACAACGATAAAACATTAGCTGAGACAGCTATTGATCCGACAGTAAAAACAACGTAAACATTGCAAATATTATAATAGACAAAAACATGTAAACAGAGAAAACTATATGTTACAAAGAGGGTAGTGCAGTGACTAAAACACTACAGCATAATGGAGAGTATTGTGTAAGGTCATACCGGCAATGTCTCATTCAGGCAGTGACTACAACCATACAGCATCAATGGAGAGTATTGTGTAATGTATTCATACAAGCACTGTCTCATTCATGCAGTGACTACAATATACAACCTTACAACATTAATGGAGAGTATTGTGTACGGTCATACAGGCACTGTCTCATTCATGCAGTAACTACAATGTACAGCTCTATTAATAGGAAGCATTGTGTTAGGTCATACCGGCACTGTCTCATTCAGGCAGTAGCTACTACCCTACGGCATTAATGGAGAGTATTGTGTACGGTCATACGAGCAGTCTCATTCATGTAACCCATGTACTTCAAGATCCTCATGATACTCATATGAACAGGCACAATCAAAACGTGACTGAGATACATCTTTTTTTAGATGACGAATCTATAACGAATATTATGGATTAAGAGTACTGATCAGCGATACGGATTTGATATTTTTTGAACATCATGATGTCTTGCCGGCATCATTGAAAACTGTTGACCGCTTCTCTCTTGCAGGAAACAAGCTTATATTTATGTATACTATGATTGTCTTTTTGAATTTGGTGCTAATACTGTTATATGGAATATGAAATAGGTCTTTGTATTATGGACGCGGATATTCTCTAATGGACGACGGCTGGATTATGAATGACGGACTAGACGCTTGTAATTTGGGAGACATAGATATATATGTCTCCCAAAGCCCGGTATTGTATCATAACTATAGGGGACATGAATGTATATGCCTACCAAAGATGGCTTAGAATGTAATTTGTTGGTTCATGACAACAATACTGACTTATACATGTGTGAAATTGGAAAATTCAAGAAAATACATGTTATGTCCCCAAAGTGAGTTTTTCCAGAACTGTCTCGCAAAGTAGGGTATTGTGAGGTGTATAACTTTGGGAGACACGAGCAATATATGCAAGTTGTGCTCTCTGTAGCCTGTCAGCAATGGTCCACAATGATGGCTTGGAAGGTGATTGGTTGGTTTATGACAAAACCGCTGACTTATACATGTGTGGAATTGGAAATTTCCAGAAAATACATGTTATGTCTCCCAAAGTGAGTTTTTCTAGAACTGTCTCCCAAAGTGACCTTAAGTATTGATATATATATGTATATGTATGTGTATATATGTGTGTGTATATATATGCACACAAATATATATATATATGTGTATATATGTATATAAGCTTTATCGAGTGAGGTATTTTATGTCTGTAGTGTTAACCTATGAGGTACCATTTCTTCTGAGGTATTTCTCACAAGTAATCATGGCTGCAAATCGGCATAACAGTTGAATTTCGCGCTAACCAAGTGCCGGGCTGTGTCCCCTGTGATGGTTGGATAAATTCCAACCAATAAAATTTGATTTTTCTTGCCTCTCTCCAAAAAGTGGGCCAGTTCAATACGGGCACCTCACAAGTAAAGAGTTTACGTACAAGAATACAGTAAAATTTTGTATAACACCAGGTGGCGCCACCGTTTTGTACACTCCCGTGAATCGCTTCAAAGAAATATATATACTGTAACTGATATGCTGACCATGGTGCATGCATGGTGAGATCGGCAGCGTGAGATCGAGTTTCTGAGTGGTTTAACTTTGAAAAGGTAAGTTCTTAATTTATTATGAGAAATCGGTAAACCTTGCAATACATCAAATTTCGATTGCAATTAAGTTTCACGCAGTCGAGCCAAATTCATCATCATTTCGTGGCGGTAAAACTTGGACAAAATGGCGCTATCGTTTCATTGCCACCCTCGGTGAAGCTGGGGCGGGAAGCAGAGAAGTACAGGCCCGCCAAGTTTTAACATTTAACAGCCAAACAGGTCCGGGAAATGGACTAACTGGGATATGTATCCCAATTGGGGATAAAATATCCCACTTTGGATATTTTTTTGATACTTCCATATTTGAAAAACATGCAACAGTGGTGATTGTTGGGTACAGGGTAGTATAGTGCAGCAACAACACGAAGAATAAGGCACGTAATTTCAGTATCGGAGAGAATAACTTCGTTGACAAAAAGTCAGCAAAATTATACAGTCGCATTGATAGTTTTGTGAACTAAGTTCTGTCTTGTTTTTGTACTTTAGATGCCGAAATTCGTAATAGTCCTTTGCTCTGACCGAGTCCATGACATTATCCCCCAACGACAGTTTCCCCACCAACATTTCCCCCCTCGGCACAACATTATGATCCCCAGGCCACATTTTCCCCACCCTAATATTACGTGCTGTAATAATTATGATCTGCAGCCGACAATCGCAGTCGTGGTCATTTCCCCACCTTGATTTTTTTTTAATTTGCACGTAGGAGAGTTCTTGGAATTCATAACAATTTAAACAAAACTTTCAAACAATACATTGTCACAAAAAAAATCTACTCAAAAGTATTGATTATCCACTTGATAGGCACAGAATATATATAGCCTTGCCGGAAATTGACAAAATAACACGATAGTTCATTGGAATTCAAATTTGATGCGGTCGGTAGGCCTATACATAAGACCGTGCCAAGAAATAAATAAGTCAGAAAACAGAACATAACGTGATATTGATTTATCTGTTCTTATTTATAAAAGAAGGCACGTTTGCATACATCTCCCGATGTTCAAATACAAAGTAATCGCCCTTGAATAGACCGTTTCATACCGAAAATAGCTGAAAGACGTGACGTGAAAAGCTGTCAATGGAAACTCCCGATTGCTGTAAAAAAAGCAAAAAGAGAATCTTGCAGCCAACAGCGTGCATGTTTCACCTCCACACTTATGGTTATGGCCTGATTCTACAAAAAATGAAATAATACTTGTAATGTTGAAATGCTGGAGTGATTGTGGAATGAGGCCTCTCCCATATTAAAACCTCCTTCAAATCAAAGATGCCCTCAAGGCGTTTGTCAATGACGCTGTCGCCATTTTGTATCTCGTGCCAAATCGTGTCTGTGCTGCAACCTCTGCCTGGAGATCACAACCGGTTGCGACATTATTTGTTGAAATTATTGCCGATAAAAGATCATAAATTAAAATAAAAAATACACTGACAGTTGCAGACTTATGGCAGCTTGGAACACATACGCTTTATTACAAAAGAAAATGTTTTTCAATTCAAATATCATTCGTTGTAATTATTTGCTACATATACCTCTGTTATGGTAGATACACATCTGCATGCACACAGAAAACGATGAGGTGAGCCAACTTGTCAACCCACCAGCAACGTTTGGTTGTTGATGATCACATGTTTGCGCCACGTGACTTGCTTGTCCGAATGGACGTGAAATTTACCGAATCCGTGGTGAAAAGGTCTATTCATAGAACTCTCCTATGTACATATTTAAAAAAAAATTGAGGTGGGGAATGACTGCGACTGCGATTGTCTACAGATCGTTAAACGTAAACATTAGGGTGGAGAAAATGTCACCTGGGAAAAATATCGTGTGGGGATACTGTCATGGGGAAAAATGTCAGTGGGGAAAATGCCGCTGGGGAAACTGTGGGTGGGGGATAATGTCGGTACTCCTCGCTGACCTGTTTTATTGTCCGCCATTGTGACATGTTGTTGTTGTTGCAAAATGTTGGTCAACTGTCTTTATGGTAATTGTATGTTGGTCAACTGTCTTTATGGTAATTGTAATTGTAATGTCGACCAATAAAACCTAACCCTAACTGGACATGTGACCTATTTTCCCAAGGCACTCAGCAATGACCAGCTGTATGAATGAAACTGCATGTCTCTCGTCACATGAGTGAGACCGTCAAATCTTTACAAGTCCCAAATTATTAGCCAATTTGTCCGCATAAAATAAAGTTCGAAGTTGACTGGTGTGCTGTCCAATGCTTGACACAAGCTAGATTTTGTAACTCTACCACTCCTGAGTTGACATCAATTTGTTTAGGTTTTGTAACAGCCAAAAAAACCTTCGCAATACCCCATATGGGGTGGGAATAGCTCACACGGGGTATATGGCGGACAACAACAACACCATATACATGTTGTACCTGACTTGAGCTAGGGTGCCTAACCTGTTTAACGGTTTCATGGTAAATCATTTGCAATGGAACAAAATGGGCAGCACGGTCTGCCGATCAAGTTACCTCCCTCCATCCCGGAATAAAGCAGTTGATGTACATATAACATGGGCTAGAAATAGGGATAAACATGTTTTGGGGGCATATTTTTCAAACGAGTGTTCAAAAATTCTAGAACATTAGGTACAAAGAATTCCTGCAACATACCATAAAATACGAAAATCGAATATTATAATTACAATGTACCTTATATTTTTGCGAAATTGTTAATCAATTTGTCTCATAAGGAGTAACGTTACTGAGTCACCTTGTTCACGTGAGCGTGACGGAGGGTGATTTATACCAAAATATTTTGTTTGAACAGGAACAGATGGTTCTGTGACATCAGTCCGCCCTTCCTATGTGAAGTGTTCATTATGAAACATTTTTAGTTCTTCGACACCCGCAGCTTGTTCCAGAGTCTATGAGGTTCTTGTTTTCGAGAGAATAAAAGTACCGGTAACGATAGTTGGGGCGTCAAGTGCTCTAGTAGTCCTGCTTATTTGTGGTGCATTCAGCTAACCCAGTGGGTTGTTGTGCAGGGCGAAGGGATATGAGATATGCCCTAGACTTAATAGCCCATTTGAAATACTCCCATTACTGGGGACAAAATTACGATCTCAATCAATCCATTATCCACAGCATAAGTAGCTAAACACATGTTAACCGCAATAGTCGTTTTTCCGTCAACAGCTGCACATGCGCACTGGTGCCTCTGGGTGGCAATCATCTTTGTCAGCATAGGAAAAATATATATGGGATGCCGAAGTCAACATGCCGTGAGTTCAATAAATACCTTTTCAATGACTATCCAGGCTTTGCGTTTCGACGGGTATCCGATACTCGTGGAGATACCCGTTCATTCGCTTCACGGGAATCTGTTTGGATACCCGTAAAATAATGTCTGGGGAAAATTTTGTCTATCAAAAAAACCATATTCGGCTTTAATAAACGATAGTTTATCTAGAAATCATCGACCGCAGGCTTTACAAATGGCGGAAGTTCATATTTTTACGACGTCTAAGTGGGCGACGAATTATGGCAGCTGCGTGCATTCTCTTGTACTGGGCGATTTTCGTCGTATCATCTGTAGCTACGGGCATTTACACAAACAACCGTGCATACATGTAGGAGAATGCAATTGCAGAAACTATCGTGTTATGGTCGATGTTTACAAACGGTAAACATGGAGGACACGAGAGGGCTTGATTCCAATCTGCTTGAAAATGTCGAAAGGAAAGACAATATCTGTACAGGCTTACAACGGATGGCCAGATAATGTAAAGGATGGTTTTGTCTTCATACAGAACGACGAAAACACGAAATTAACTCATTATAATCCCTGAAGTTAGTGCTGTGGTGAACTTCTTAAATGTGTGTTCATTGGAATTGTTCGTAATTTCTTGACTTACATCACTCAATTTTAAGTTCATATTGTGTGTTTGTTCAATTCATCAACATATTTAAGTTATATGCTAGGTGTCATGAAGATGGTATTACTATATATGCAGCACTTAAGTATAAACATTCGTAATGAATGAAGTCGGAGCTGGTGACCCGTGACATTCATAGTGAGAGACAGAGCTATTTTTTAGTCCATAATGAGAATATAATCAAGGTCCATAACCTTAAATCGAAAATTTTCAAGTGACTCCAAATTACAGCTCCAAATTAAATTAATTCAAGGAGACAATCCTTGACACAATTTCATAAATCATGCTGCATGTTATTGTGGTTGCTTAAGAGAAAGTTTATCCACTCATCCTATCACAGTAAAATTGACAGTTGATTGAACGGTCAAATATCAGCTCAGTGAATCGAATGGCTACACAGCGGTGGGGAACAACATGATGTGAGAATCAATTATCCTATTAACAACAGTAAACATGAAAAGAGTACATAAATGTTTATTCCACTTTAATCTCCACACTTCAATTTTTCGTCACTTCAGTGGATACTGGTAGATACCCGTAAACTGAAATTGCGGGTATCCGTTTGGATACCCGTGAATTTCGACGAAAAGCAAGGCCTGCTATCTTAGCCTTTTTTACTCACAGAAACTGGGTTCTACTTTGGCGTGTTTCAATTGCAATAAATCTCTGTTCAACGTGTGTTTGTCTGGTAACGCTCACCACAACCCTCACAATTAGCCACGGCATTCAGCAATTGCCCAGTGCTGTAACTTAACGCCTGCCCGCATGCAAATGCAGGCAAAAAAATGTGCGGGCATGCCGTACTTTCGATACTCCTGCCCGTGCGAGCGTGCACTTTATTATCACTCACTTGTCTATTATTTAATGGCGGGCATGCACTTGTTTGTCTATCATGTATTGGTCAACAATTCTACCTAAATCATCGTCATTTATGTTAATAAGTTTCTCGTTATCGTCGCGCTTGGAGTATGTCGACCCTTACCAAAAAATCCTATAGGACTGTCCTATAGGACAGTCCTATAGGATTTTGCCTATAGGACAGTCCTATAGGATTGTCCTATAGGACAGTCCTATAGGATCGTATAGGACAATCCTATAGGACTGTCCTACAGGCAAAATCCTATAGGACATTTTCCTATAGGACTGTCCCATTGGATCCTATAGGACTGTCCCATTGGATCCTATAAGACTGTCCTATTGAATCCTATAGGACTGTCCTGTAGCATCATTTACGAAGTTTCATCGAGATTCCATAATTATTTTCAGGGTGCTCTTTTGAAAATGATGACCTTTAATCTAGGAGTTCATTAAATAAATTGGATCAGGTCAACTTGCTTCTGGTCCCTGATATACACAACGTCCTTGAGTTTTTAAAGGAATAACCTCTTACAGTAACTACATGGAACATTATTGAATGCTCTCTAAATAGAACTGATCAGGTAATTACGGTGTACTGGACAGAAACTGATCAGTAATGTTCAGATAACACAAAGGTACTATTACGTAATATGTGAGACATGTAACAGAAAACTATTTGTGCAAAATACGGACATTTTATTAAAACTCATACACATAAATATGGACGATATATACATATTTACAATGATATAATATCAGTGTTGTGAGTGGCGAATAAATTATGAGTCTCTCAGTGCTTCTCCATCCTCCTGTAGCACTTCTGCTCACCATTCAGCTTGGCCTTCATGGCTTCCCGGATGATCTTTTCCTTGCCAGGAAACTTCTTTAGGCAGTACTCTGTCAAAAGAGGTAGAAGAAAATATATAATTAGCACATGACTTAAATGACATTTAGAAGTACGACTGTAGGGCAGAAATTAAATGCATAAACTTGCCAATGGTTTGGGACTCCGAATCAAATATTCAGTCAAATAGGTAGCTGCAAGTTTGTGGGTAACCAAGTTTAATACTCAGGCAAATTTACTTTGATTAGCTTCTTATTTAAATATTAAAGCATTTTATTATAGCGCGGCAATTTAATTCGAATATCTGGTCTTATAAGACACTAAATGCTCAAAATGTTTTTGTCACAGTACATAAATCTGATAAAAGAATCTATAATGAGTCCTGAGATATTCTCGAAGATAAGAACAATTACCTTGTATAGCAGTTATCTTGTCCTGATCAATGGGTGGTTTCACCTCGGCATCCGGTTTGGCATTCGACTTCACACCAGTCAGCGTGTGTGTTGCCATCTCCGCTCTCGTGAACAAAGCGGACATTAGATCCATCGTCATCTTACGGGGATCACTCCCGTTGATGCCCTGCACAACTCGCCGTGGCAGATATACATTACCAGACAGTAACGCCTGAAAGATAATAAAAAAAACTGTTGTAATATTCTGCATGAATATAAATAGCAGGCCTCAATTTAAGGTAGTAACCTGTTTTCAGGTTGCCTGGAGGTTGCCATATGAAAAGGTCCCCATAATGTTGACTAATAATATGACATTAGGTTAATAATTATGCCATAGGTTGACACGGGTTACCAGTGTACAATTCATGGTAACCCGTTGACAGGTTACCATCAGCACTCCTTAAATTGAGGCCTGAATAGCATCAATTAAATGTTTCTATAGGTTACCAAACTGATCAGTCAGCTTTAGAAGAAAGTTCACTATAAAATTGTTCTTCAGGTATCACTGTTTTAAACATATTGTATTGATATAAGGATTTCCCAATTTATCTTTATCTGTATATATCATTACATATCGACCCTCTGGTAGAAAGGCCATGGCCAGAGAGTTTGTAATCGAGGATAGATAAAGCCTTTTATTATTATGAACGATAAAATAAAACACATGACTTACAAGGTCAACATCTGATTCGTTGGTAAGCTGTGAGTTTGCAGAAACTGGATATTGCTGTCTCAGGGTTCCGGGTGTTGGAACAACCAATGGAGATGGAGATGGAGGTGGAGCTGGTGACTGGGTTGTCGGCAGAGAGAGGACTCTTACTTCTGGTGTAAGTGGTGCAGCATGTACCACTGTTGAGGGATTTCTTGCTGGGGTAGTCGTCTCCTTATCACAATTGCACCTACAGCTTTGCTTTACTTCCTGCACAAGTTGTGTCAAGTCCAACACCATTCTTGGAAGATCTAATGAGAAAAAGAGAACAATAGAAATATATTCACAAATGCACCATAACATATTGAGCATAAATTATATTGAGTTAAATTACAATACGGATCATGTGTACATTCTCATGCTATTTAACTGGGGTAATTATATTACAAAGGAGATAATTAATTAAGCTGAAAATCATGCATGTGTAAAATGTGAAACTACTGATGGCTGATCTGAAGGAAAGCATTTGAGCAAGAAGAATTGGGAAAATAGTTTCTGTAGAATATACCATCATACCATATACCATGGAATATAATTAAATTATAATTTATCCCTGAAGATGACTGAGATTATTAGTCGAAACATTGTATCTTGAAATATATATACCATCACCCTTCCATATATTTCCAAATACATATTCATGCACACGTCTTATTCCCTAATTTGGCCATATTGCATACAGAAAGAATGCTGAGCCAGACTTACCTTTCAGACTTTGCAGAGTTTCATGAAGATCACCAATGTCTGCCCGAAGCTTCCTGTTTTCTTCCTCAATTCTTTGTAAAGTTTGTCGCAGAGTGCCATCATCATCAGCTACACTCTCAATGTCGGAAATCTGGAAACAAAGAATTAAGTATTTGATCAGTTCATGGACTTTTGAATGACAAACTACATTGTAGTTAAATAAATGCAGATGCTGTATGAATATGGCCTGTGTTGGTCAACTGTTATAGGACTATTTCACACATGAAAAATGCAAACACGAAACATGAAAGCTACATGTATATGTGCTGTAGAAAACTATAGTATGGTTACATTATGTGATTCACTGTGTCAATAATGTAATTTATACTTACATTTGCATATGTTTCTGATGATTCAGCAACCGAACTTCCTTCCCCATCACTGTCATCGTCTATAACTGGCAGAGTCTTCTACAAAATACATGATATATCAATTAGTTAAGAATCATCTCTGTTTACAGCCCCATTCACACAGTGTGACTTGTAGCAGCGCAACTTGTAGAATACAAGTAATTACTTGCTTTACGAGAATTGGCATTATAAAATTTACATTCAATCCAAGACACAAAATCAGTATCGAAAATACATGATATTGTTGTCATTAGATCTTTGAGATAAATACATTGGATACTTTTGTTTTTCGTCAAACATATGAACCTTTGAATAGTTTCAAGACAAATTCAATATACAAAGCTAGCTACCTTAGAATATCTGCTCTGCCCCATAATATGGTCCAACCTGGATTTAAAACTACCAGTGTCAATATTGGTCTTCTTCGTCTGAAAAGATAAATAAATTCAATCCATTGTAACATTGTTGCTTAGATATATTTGTTTTTGAAATTTGCATATTGTCATTAAATAATATTGCAATAGACTAAAGCAACTGTTAGGGTCACATAAAATATTTATAACAAAAGATTTGATATATAAATTATAGTGATTGGGGCTCAGGTGTACATGTTTGTCAAAAAGATAATGAGCATTAGATAAGAGTTTAATGGTATGACTATAAACACACACCTTAGGGGTTTCCAATAGCGTATCTGCCAAACGGGAAGCTGCTTTCTTCTCACCCTGCTCTCTTCGTCTCTTGACCGGCAGCTACAATGATATGAAGGACCAGTCAGTATAAACGAGATAAATTATCTATATCATGTACAACAGTTTTCCAATTTATTTTGATCTATGATAGTAAAAAAAAATATTACAGTTACTGCACATAAGATATTATTGCAATGAAATCTCGTTCTGTAGAAAGAACCTATGAATATAAGCATGTAAATCAATGCTTGACTTTATACCAAGCTGATTTGTGGCACACATTGATATGA
>JAVTVY010006961.1:0-41261 GCA_036873755.1 Hanleya hanleyi
GGTGTTACTTGGATCTAAATTCTATGATATAATGTCACAGGTGCCATTTAAATTTCACATGATTTAGTCAGCAACAAAGCTTTTTGCAGTTCTAATTGCAGAAATTAGGGGAAATAGTTGTCTTTGACATATCAAAGTTGACATCAACTTTCCATTGGTGCTCGAACTTTACCACATACATAACTTCTTTTTTTATTGCAATATCTTAATGCAGCCAAATAATTAATAATTAATAATTACAGCATTCAGCATCATCATAATTTCCTCCCAAGGTCATGAGAAGCTAAAGATTAATTAACAGAGGCCTGAGATTCCAATGGGCCAGGCTTGCACCCTACAGTAGAATGGGTTGACTGAGCATGCGCGATGAGTAGTATAGAAAGGGCACGCGATCTCCCTATCCCTATAAACTAACCCCATGGGGGTGAATGAGCACTCGTATGATATAACTGACGGGGGAATCCCCACTGTACCGAACCATGTTAGTTTTGAATTTCATGCCGCCTTAAATGAAGAACAACATTTCCTTCAATTTTGCTATGAAATCATTCTATTCCACATCATATGATTTACCCTAAAGCTTTTGCATGAACCATATTTTATTTCAGAAGTATAATATGAAATAACTGGCGGGGATTTACTGCAAATTCCCGCAGTACTGAACCCCTGGTTTTTGAAATTTGTGTCATCTTAAATGAAGGACAACATTTCTATCAATTTTGCTATCAAATAATTGTATCTCACATTATATGATTTACCCTAAAGCTTCTGCAGGAACCATTTGTGTCCACAGCCGCACCCTCTATCTCCCAAACTAGCCCTCACCCGACCCTCATATATTGTCTTTGAGCATATATATTTCCAATATATCTTGGCAGAAGCTGAAATTTGTGTGTTGTCTGCAATATTGGGATAATTGCAACCCCAGAAGGTTTCAATTTATCAGGCACAGACCCATGTTTTTGTATTTGGTAAATATGTCCCTTGTCTGTATAATACACCTGGGTCTATCGTACGATGCCTTTAACATTTTACATTAACCAACAATACATGTGAACATTTCCTTACACATAATTGAGAGCCACTTTAATGCTCCTCTTATCAGAGCGGGTGGGTGCCCGCCCCTTTTATATCTAGTTGTCTCTAGCCAACTTTCCATACAAATAAACATGACTGTTTTTCCCCCAACTACTTCTGTTTCCCCTTATTGAATGCCCTCCATCTGTCTATACCAGAGATTTATATTGCTCATGTGAAAGGGACGGCAAGTTCACACTAGGCCGATGGGATCAAGTGTGGCCGTGGCCTCTAGTTCAAGATGTGAATTTATAAGATGATGAGCGGATCTTGATAAGGAACATTAGTTTTCAGTTTTTTAAAAAAAAAATTTAAAGTTATAAATTTGACTAAAAATGAACCCATGTAAGATGGATGTTAAATTGTAAGATGTAAAAGCTGAAATGTCAACTGTCAGGTGTTACACGGACCATATAATATGTATATCACAAAAAGTTCAATACAGGTACTTTGATGATCAAACAACTGTAAATTTCTATAATGTTTGAAATGTTTTCATGTAAACTTTATTTAATTACATTTACTCACCCATATACTCACAGGCTGTTTACTGAATATCTCGCTGAAGGAATGGGGTCAGCCGATGCGCTTGACATTACCCGACAAAGTGGCGCCCCCTCTTGTTTGCCACTGGTACATCACCATTGCAGAAAATCAGACCGGACTGCCACGGGTGTCGAGTGAGAACGTCTCGCCATTGAACCGAATTCTCGTCAGTGATGGGGGCTCATTGTATGGATCTGGCGATGTGATAAATACCAACTCTACGCTGACAGGTACGTAAGTGACAGTATTCCTATATGGAACTCAAAACCTCCTATATTTCCTATAATTGGACTTTTTCTCATGAAAACTTTCACCAATTCTCTGAAATGCATCAAATTGGCATGAGGACATTTCAGAATTTTTATTTTGCACAGTGAACATTTAAATCTCTCTTTGTTGAACCTAGCAGCAAAACGGGTCTCCTCAATCACCACCAATGTGACTGCATTCAGTGGAAATAATTTGATTAAACACCAGAAAACTACCAAGTTTGGAACATACAATGTAGTAGTGACTTGTCTCAGACTCCTTTATTTCCTATATTTTCCTATATTTTATTGAGAAAATTTCTATATTTCTCCTATATTTTGGCAAATTTTCTCCTATATTTTCACTGTGAGCCACTTGCAGGCCTGCAATTCCCCTATCAAAATTCAATTACCCTCCAATTTTGGGGACAAAACTCAATCAGTGGTTCTAATAAATTTGATCCCCATAAAAGAGTATTGAAATAACGAAGAAATAATGGATTATTAGCATGATTTTGGACCATTTTGTCAACTTCTTCAATCTTGTTCTAATAAAGGACCTTTTATTTTTAGATGGGTGAATGGCCCCAGGTCAGGTGCAATGTATGCAGAAGTACCAAAATAAAATACTTCCACAACAAGAAATTGTTCAATTGGCATGAAGTACAATATTATATTGTATACTCAGAAAAATGTCCAGGCACTGAGTCTCATCATTCTCAAGTAACAAGGCTGTAAAGTAGGGCCTTTGTGCAAAATAGTTGATTCCGAGGTGAAACTCTTCCTTTTGTTCCCTGTAAACACATGAAGATAAATGATAACCGGAACCAGATTTGGTGTACGACTACATATTGGAACAGCGAGTATGCTGTATCAAGCTGGTTCTGGTTATCGTTTATCTTCATATGTTTATAGAAAGAAATATGAGGTGTTTTCTTCTCAAAATTGGCGATTTTTCACGAATGCATTACTTCACGGCCGTGTTATTCTAGAATGATGAGACTCAGTGCCTTGAAACTTTTCTGAGTACACAGTATAATATTGTACTTCATGCTAACTGAGCAATTTCTTGTATAATGTAATATTATATTTCTGGCACTTCTACCGCACCTGTCTTGGGGCCATTTACCCATCGAAACATACGTACATGGATGAATTCAGAAGATAACAATTTGAGAAAAAATGAAATGAAATAGTTTATCTGGTTTCAATTAAATAGCTTTACTGAACAAGCAGAAAAATTGCCCAAGAATTATGCTACCAACAGTATTGGCCTTCTTCGCTAATTGAAATTTTGTACCCCAAAGATGTGAAATACAAGAAATTGAAATTGAATGGACCTGATTGATTGACATCAAATATCGGTTTATCTTTGAAATTCTCTTGTTCTGAACAGACAATGTATTTATTGGGAGTGGAAGAACAATGTCGGTACAGTTGACATCAGACATGTCGCCTGTGTCCCACAAGATTAACCTACAGGCCACCCTTCAAAGTAAGTATTTCTACAGATTTGGGAAATTCCGCTCTCTGAAATGGAGGTAAAAAGGTCGTTTTTGCTGAATAAATCAGTTCACATGATGAATTCATCAAAATTCTTTTGTGGCACACACAGACATATATATCCCCATCAAATGGTAGTAAACAAATAAATTGTCATCTGTCTAATATGCATAATAATAGGTCAAATATTTGTCACGCTATTAAAACAACATTGACTGGTTCTTCAGATGGCAAGTTAATTTTAGGACATGGAACAATATATAGATTAATACACCTGATGATTTGGAGCTTTGGTTAAGTGGGAATCAAAAGTTATGAAGGAATAACGACCTTTTTACCCCTCGGCCAAAATTTGGCCGAAGGGTATTGTCGTTGTCATGTACGTCTGTCCGTCTGTCCGTCTGTCCGTCACACCTTTCTCGTTACCAAGATATCTTCAGAACGACTTACCCTAGGCACACCAAACTTGCAGTGCACATCCGTATGCTTGTGACCCAGAACCCTATTGAATCTGGACCTGATTGGTTAGAAACTTTGGCGGCCATCTTTAATTTATGCGAAACCATCACAGCTTTCTTGTTACCAAGATATCTTTAGAACGACTTACCCTAGGCACCCCAAACTTGCACTGCACATCCATATGCTCATGACCCAGAACCCTATTGAATCTGGACCTCATTGGTTGGAAACTTTGGCGGCCATATTTAATTTATGCGAAATCATTAATCTTGTGTATCTTAGGTACCATTTCTCTGTTCAGTGTGAAACTTGGTATAGATCATCGATGCATCAAGAAACTTCAAAGGAATGACCAAACCAGTTTCCCTGATTCGGTGAAAACCTTGGCGGCCATCTTTAATTTATGCAAAATCTTCAATGATATATATCTCTGATACCATTCAAGTGTTCTATACGAAACTTGGTATACAGCATCGATGTATCAAGAGATCTGCAATGTATAGCCACATCAGTTCCTCTGAGTGGCGGGAAGGATGGGCGGCCATCTTTAATTTATGCAAAATCATTAATGATCTCTATCTCTGATACTGTTCGAGTGCTCGATGTAAAATTTGGTATATATCATCGAAGCATCAATAGACTTACGATAAATGACAGTTCTGGCGTTTCTGATTGGGCGGAACCTTGGCGGCCATCTTTAATTTATGCAAAATCTTCAATGATATATATCTTTGATACCATTTCAGTGTTCTATATGAAACTTGGTATCCAGCATCGATGTATCAAGAGACTTGCAATGAATAACCACATCGGTTCCTCTGAGTGGCGGGAAGGATGGGCGGCCATCTTTAATTTATGCGAAATCATTAATGATCTATATCTCTGATACGGTTCAAGTGCTCAATGTCAAATTTGGTATACATCATCGATGTATCAATAGACAGTTCTGGTTTTTCTGCTTGGGCGGAAACCTTGGTGGCCATCTTTAATTTATGCAAAATCTTTAATGATTATCTTTGATACCATTTCAGTGTTCTATATGAAACTTGGTATACAGAATCTATGTATCAAGAGACTTGCAATGAATAACCACATCAGTTTCTCTGAGTGGTGGGAAGGATGGGCGGCCATCTTTAATTTATGCGAAATCATAAAGGGATCTCTATCTCAGATAATTTTCAAATGTTCGATGTAAAATTTGGTATACATCGTCGATGCATCAACAGACTTATGTAATGAATACCGGTTTCTCTGATTGGACGGAAACGTTTGAGGCCATTTCTAATGGCAAAATTTTTCATAATCTGTATATTTGTTACTTGGCTGCTTGGTGTTCCTGAAGTCTTGTTTTAAATTGAATACATTATGAATGGCTGGCGCCCAGAGCCGAGGGGTTTTCAGATGCGCAGCTTCGTATTTACCTCCATTTTAGAGTGGAATCCCCGTAACCTATTCTAGTCAACGATATTCTGGCTGGTATTGGCTGGAGGGTTGATAATCTTCTGTAACCGCAACAGCTACATTCCTAACCTCTATATGTGACCATGGTGAATTTTACCAGTGTACTGGTTTAAATCCTGCACAGCGCCATCTGGTGGAAGAAGTGAATTCTTCCCCTTGAGGATATATTAGGACAGAAAAAGAATGTCTTTTGTTTATGGTCAGACAACCTCGGAATAACTGATGCAGTGCTGTAGCGTTTATTACCCCTTGGCCAATTTGGTATATCGGGAAAATATTTAGATCTAGTGATAATGCTCCAAAAATTTCTGCGAGCCGTTTGCCGATTTTCTCCTAGATCCCATTATTAGCAAATCACGACAATTCTGCCTATTCAATTTGAATTTATAATTCACACCGATATGTACAATCTTTCCATGAGACGGTCATTTGATATTCTCTTTGATATATGCCCCGTCAAAAAACGGTCTATTCGGCAGGAGCAACCCCTTCGAACTTTCTAGAGAAAAACATTTATCATGAACCATGCATGTCAGACAAGATAATAAGCGAGTGAAAAAACATTTTCGCGACTATAATTTATTAATCGCAGCCGGAAAACTCGCCTAAATCGCGCAAAAAAACAAAAGCATAATCTCGACTGAAACGCGTCGACCGTACGCGTTTCAGTCGCGATTATGCTTTTGTTTTTTGCGCGATGTAGGCGAGTTTTCCGGCTGCGATTAATAAATTATAGTCGCGAAAATGGTTTTTTTCACTCGCGTTTATGAGCAAGTTATTTCTGCCTTGTACTGTACTTTATTTGGATACTGTTTTCACTGTATTGTTTACTATTTTGGTCCACGTGCTCATGTGTGTAATTACAAGGGGCATTAATTTAAAAATGCTCCTCCCTGATTGGCTAACAGACATGACAGGTATAGTTTGAAATTCGCATGGGATTTATATAGCTCTGATGTGAGATATATTATTCTGTGATGTTATATCATAGTTTAAATTGGAAAGGATATCACTGATCAACATGTTTTATATTACTAATACTGTGATGTTATATCGGAGTTTACATTGGAAAGGATATCGCTGATCAACATGTTTATTACCAATACTGTGATGATTGTATGATTTTATCCTCTGACAGAGTATGGTGGCGTATTTTACAACAATGGCAGTGTGGAGGGACGAGGGGTTACATTTGATGGGTCAAGCAGCTGGTATTACTACCTTCAAGTGCCCCCAGAACAGAAGGTGAGATTTTGTATTTATATACCCATTACCACTACATGTTTGACCGAATTAGATTGAGGAATAATTTAACCTTGATCAGCTGCAAATCAAGGATAAAATAATGCTGCGCTAAAAGATGGCGTGTCTAGCGGAGAACAATCACGCAACTCTTACATGACTGCTCGTGAAGTCGCATTGAAAGACATGATAGGGCAAAAACCCTCTCATGCATTTCCTAATACAACCAAGTGGCATAACTGGCACTCTGGTGAGTTTGGTAAATTACAGTGTGATTTATGCGATAAGTAACTTTATGCTTCAAAGAACACTAAATGCAGAATAACCATTTTGCACATTCCCCATTTAAACTCTGCCGCCCATCAGCTTTTGAAGATATTTCTTGTTTAATATGAAGGTGGAGTTTATCATAACAGACAGCTTGTTCTTCCCAGCTACATCACTACATTGTTACGACGGCGGCAGAGAATCTTCTCCTCCTCTAGCGGACTTTAGGTAAATAACCCCATCATGTCTGTGGATTTAGTGGCTGATCAATGTTTTTTCCAGTTTTCTCCACAATGCAGCCAATGAAAACCCTGGATTTCTTTTTGAATATTTGAATTGACCAATCAGAGGATTTAAAACTGGAAGCTATCCCATGATGCACTGGACTTTATATGAATATCTGTAGACCACTTAACCATGTAAACACGCAGGGCATTTACAGTCACAGTCAGTCTGTCTGTATGTCCATGTGTCCTTCCAGGGCCTGGTATACCACTTCCTAATTTGGGCTCTGATGGGGTCCTTCTCGATGCCCGCCAATTTGGAGATATTTTTGTCCACTGAAGGGCTTGAGGGGGCTGTTTCAGAATGGACGTCCGTTCATGTGTCTGCCGGGTGGGCACAGGTTCCTGTTGCTTCAATGCATTTTGCTGAGAAGCAACAGGAACTTGATAATGTGATGTCTAGCACAGTAATATTACTTGTCTTTATTATACACTTATTAACTCGTCCTGCGGCCTCGGTCAGGTCGGCTCGACCAAGTCTGGCCAAGGGTGCAGGTTTCATAGTATCGACTCTGTCACAAGTTAATAAGTGTTTTATTATACCAAATTTTTATCTTGGCATCCATCAATCTCCCCACCCACACCAAGTGGGTGAGCAGCATGAGTTTTTTACCATGTCTGTTGCCACAAGGGGAAGATTAATTTCCTCTACATGATGGCCGTACATGGATAGTCACACATGTCAGGGTAATCATATCGAAGTTAGTTATATCATCGCTATATGACCGAAATAGTGCTGAGCGCGACATTAAACCCTAACTCACTCACACACTCACCCATCGTTGTTCTAATTTTGACCTCAATTCACAGATTAATTGGGAGTTTTATCCCTTCTACCATGAAGGGGCGACCATCGGCTAAGTTTGCTACCACTCAGACAGCACATGTAAACACTGATCACGTGATCTCAATATTGACTCCTGACCTCGCGTGCTTCGCCTGACAAATACGTCACCCACATCAGCTGGGTCAGTGATTGAAAATTATTGACTCGTCGCTGGCTAAAGTTTGAGCAATGAAATAACAGAATCCCCTCATGAATATTCAAGATAATGCACCATGTAAGCATCCTGTCTGTGTGTTGTGTGCTGTCCTCAGTGTTTTATAGGGTGGTTGGAGGGTGTCTGGTTCCACGCTTGCTGCTTCAAAGATTTCTTCTTTGAAGTAGCAGGAATGCAACTTGGCTGAGTAGTGCTCAATTGGTTCATTGCGATATACTGAAATAATGTTGAAAGCGACGTTAAATTCTATTCACTTACTCTGCCAATCCATCCGTCAGACTTCACCATTTCCGTAAAATAACATATGAAGATCTGCTGATATGTGGCACCACCTGGGAGCCAAGCTAGAATTTCATTTCTGGATACCATGTAATATAACTTTGAAAATGTCAATAGATTTTAAAGTTCCAAGTCGGATATATATGGCTACCTAATTGCCTATCGAAAGTGGCTCCCCTCGGCCCATATTTTACAGAGTTATGCCCCTTTACAGATATATTAATTTATATTTCTGTCCTACACATGTATATGCTTGAATGTAACCAACTATATCTGCGGATTCGCCTGACTTTCGAATACCCTCTCCTAAATTTTTGTACGTGGGCTATTTTTAGCTCGTGCACTAATTCTAAACACGAAGCCCTGTACATGTATGATGCAATAGTGTTTTCATATAATCATAATGGTGTATTTGTGTTTCCGACTGTTAAAACTGAAATGCAAAGCTTTTATGGATTACTGTATTATATTTATATTTTATTTGGTTTGAATAATGATAGAAATATTGATCAGTCGATTTCGTTTCGTTTAATTTGAAGTAATATTTCTGTTAGAAGCTTTTCAAAAGTTCAGACACCAAACCTAGCTGAATTCTGATTTACAAACTGGCATGGCTTATCTTTCCTTGGTTGTGACATCACATCAGTCCAGCCTCTTGAAGACTTTGGCATCCAGCCAGGTGCTCTGATGTGATGTCACTACCCAGCATCAAACAAGGGCAGATAAGCAATGCCGAAGTCATTTCTGAAATCGACCAGGCTTGAAATACCAACTTTGGAGCACCTTTCTAAAGCCACAAGGAGACAAATAAAACCAAAAGAAGTAAATTCCAACAATAACTAATCCATGAAAAAATAAATAAAAATAGAAAAACCTTTGCATTTCACCTTTGACTCTCGCTATATAATTATATAGCTTTTAACTTTTCTAAGGTCAATTTCTTGTATGACAATATAATGTTTATGAATATTGTACCCAGTAAAATTTTGTGCTGAAAAGTTGGTAAAAAGAATTGTCGTCATTCTTCATGTTTTGAGGAATTTGTTTCTGTCATTGTAGGAGTGACAGAGCATTTTACCCCGTGATTAGCAGCAGTAATCGAATGTTAGTGGTGGCCAGAAACCTAGAATTTCGTGGATTCTTCACAGCTAATTTCACTGGAACAACAGATAGTAAGTCTAAACGAGTGTCTCTTCTTTATGGTGATGGTTCAGCATTCTTTCAGTTTTAAGGAGAGTGTTCACTCTCGCTCTCAATCACTCTCCTAAATTTTCCCCCAGGAGAGCTTTTGATCGCTCTCCTCAAAATTGCCAATGCAATGAGGAGTGTCTGTGTGATAGAGAAAAAAAATAAAATAAATAAAAGCCTCGCTCATCATTTTGTTTTTCAAAAAAGTGCCTGTGAAGCCAAAGATTCATTTTACTCATCCTAAACAATGTCAACATATATAAGTTTGCTTACTTCCGATCTGGTACTAGTTTAAATTTATTATGTGTAATATTTCAGGTTGCAATAAAATATCACAGGGATCAGTGGGCCAGTATAGCACTGTAGTCACTCCAAGGGGATCGGGCAATGAGACCTGTAACTGGATAATCCAACCTCAAAACCTGCCACACAGTAAGTACTCCTGCTGGTCATCTTACACAGTGAAACCTGTTTAAACCTGTCTAAACCTAGTGAAGACATCTTCATACACAGGTCGTCTCCTCCATTCCCCCCCCCCCCTCGACTTAGCCTTGATATATCAGCCCACCGGCTCTGTTCAGAAGAATTAATAAGTAATAAATAGATACAAATGTCATTGACCTCAAATCCATTTGACATGTTTGAATTTCGAAAAGTGCCATCTGATTGAGATATTGATTGTCTGTCCTTTGTATCTGGCCACCCTACCACCATATTAGAAGAAACGATGTTACTACTGAGAAAATATGTTACCCAACACACCGTCATTGGGTATGTTCTGATTGGCCCCATTTCTGGTTGTAGATGAAAGATGCATCTCAGATTTGAATGCTTTTGGTGGGCTGATCTATCAAGGTTAATTCGAAGATGAGTGAATAGGTCTGTGTACTAAAAGTCGCTGTTCACAAAAAGTATGAAAGCTTGGAAGGCACTCAGATTATATTACACATGACACAGTGAGAACTATACTGAACTACCATCTTCTAAGGTTAAAGGAAAGCTACACTCGGTTCAACTACGTTCCTAGTGTGAGGGTTTGTACTTGAAAATAAAGTGTACCCTATTTCTTCTAATTATTCAGATGGCAAAACTTAACTTCAAGCTACTGTGGAGAGAAATCCTGCAAACATTCTACAAATTTCACCAGCTATCTTTGCAGTTCTTGGGATAAATACCATATTTATCCTCAGTATTTAGCCTCAGTTGACATAAAGAGGGATTTTTTCTCCTAAGTCTAAATATGCTGTTCGAAATATTAGAAGAAATAGGGTATCATATATCTCTTGCTCTTGCCAATTAAGACGGAAAAGTATTATTTTATTCATTTCTTTGTCTTATTAATATTTAATACCATTCACGATCTACATGTATTATAGTCATGACAGAAGTGGAATGTGTTCATACACACAGTGTTAAATGTATGCCGATTTAAAAATCGATATTGTATCCGTTTCCTGCTCTTTCCATTATGATGACTTCGGAGGCCTTAATCTTGAAGTAATTTGGAATTCTACGTAACATTGGTGTGATGTCATTTGATGCTCGGAGCACCAAATTATATCAACTTAGCCAGGAAAATGGCGGTTCCCAGATGCTTGGGTATAAGACTAAGAAATGAACAAAATAATACTTTCTGGTCTTCACTGACAAGGAGTATTTGGCACATTTTTAGCCCACCATCATCAGATGGTGGGCTGTTCAAATCACTTTTCGTCCGTGGTCCGTCGTCCGTCAGTCAGTCAGTCAGTCTGTCAGTCCGTCCGTAAACAATTCTTGTTACCGCGATTTCAGGAACTACTGCATGGATCTTTTCAAATTTGGTACACATAGTTCCCTTGGGGTCTAGTTGCGCAAGAAACCTTTTCTGGTCTGGATTCGAAAACCAATATGGCCACCAGGCGGCCATCTTGGATTTCCCCCATGAAACCTTGTTACCGCATTTCTCCCGGAACTACTGTGTGACCTTTTCCTAAATTTGGTGTACACAGGTTCCCCTTGGGGTTCCAGCTGAAGAAACCTTTTTCTGTCCGATTACTCCGAAACCTTTCATCATGGCCACCAGCCATCTGATTCCCATGAAACCTCAGCCACGCGATTCGGAACTACTGCATGGATTCTTTCTAAATTTGGCATGCAGGTTCCCTTGGGGTCTAGTTGTGCAAGAAACTCCTTTTCTTGGTCTCTGGGATCTGAAAATCCAACAGTGGCTACCAGGTGTGCGGAGTCATCTTGGATTTCCCCATGAAACCTTGTTACCGCGATTTCTCAGGAACTACTGCATGGATCTTTCTCAAATTTGGTACACAGGTTTCTAGTTGTGCAAGAAACCTTTTCTGATCCGATTCGAAAATCCAATATGGCCACCAGGCAGCCATCTTGGATTTCCCCATAAAAGCTTGTTACCGCGATTTCTCAGGAACTACCTCACGGATCTTTTTCAAATTTGGTACACAGGTTCCCCTCGGGGTCTAGTTGTGCAAGAAACCTTTACTGGTCCGATTCGAAAATCCAATATGGCCACCAGGCAGCCATCTTGGATTTCCCCATGAAAACTTGTTACCGCGATTCCTCAGGAACTACTGAATGGATCTTTTTCAAATCTGGTAAACAGGTTCCCCTTGGGGTCTAGTTGTGCAAGAAATCTTTTCTGGTCCGATTCGAAAATCCAATATGGCCACCAGGCAGCCATCTTGGATTTCCCCATAAAAGCTTGTTACCGCGATTTCTCAGGAACTACTGCATGGATCTCTTTCAAATTTGGTACACAGGTTCCCCTCGGGGTCTAGTTGTGCAAGAAACCTTTTCTGGTCCGATTCGAAAATCCAATATGGCCACCAGGCAGCCATCTTGGATTTCCCCATGAAACATTGTTACCGCGATTTCTCAGGAACTACTGCATGGATCTTTTTCAAATTTGGCACACAGGTTCCTCTTGGGGACTAGTTGTGCAAGAAACCTTTTCTGGTCCGATTCGAAAATCCAATATGGCCACCAGGCAGCCATCTTGGATTTCCCCATGAAACATTGTTACCGCGATTTCTCAGGAACTACTTCATGAATCTTTTTCAAATTTGGTACACAGGTTTTCCTTGGGGTCTAGTTGTGCAAGAAACCTTTTCGGGTCCGATTCGAAAATCCAATATGGCCACCAGGCAGCCATCTTGGATTTCCCCATGAAACCTTGTTACCGCTATTTCTCCGGAACTACTGCATGGATCTTTTCCAAATTTGGTACACAGGTTCCCCTTGGGGTCTAGTTGTGCAAGAAACCTTTTCTGGTCCGATTCGAAAATCCAATATGGCCACCAGGCAGCCATCTTGGAAATCCCCATGAAACCTTGTTACCACGATTTCTCAGGAACAACTGCATGGATCTTTTTCAAATTTGGTACACAGGTTCTCCTTGGGGTGTAGTTGTGCAAGATACCTTTTCCGATCAAATTCGAAAATCCAATATGGCCACCAGGCAGCCATCTTGGATTTCCCCATCAAAGCTTGTTACCGCGATTTCTCAGGAACTACTGCATGGATCTTTTTCAAATTTGGTACACAGGTTCCCCTCGGGGTCTAGTTGTGCAAGAAACCTTTTCTGGTCCGATTCGAAAATCCAATATGGCCACCAGGCAGCCATCTTGGATTTCCCCATGAAAACTTGTTACCGCGATTCCTCAGGAACTACTGAATGGATCTTTTTCAAATCTGGTAAACAGGTTCCCCTTGGGGTCTAGTTGTGCAAGAAATCTTTTCTGGTCCGATTCGAAAATCCAATATGGCCACCAGGCAGCCATCTTGGATTTTCCCATAAAAGCTTGTTACCGCGATTTCTCAGGAACTACTGCATGGATCTTTTTCAAATTTGGTACACAGGTTCCCCTCAGGGTCTAGTTGTGCAAGAAACCTTTTCTGGTCCGATTCGAAAATCCAATATGGCCACCAGGCAGCCATCTTGGATTTCCCCATGAAACATTGTTACCGCGATTTCTCAGGAATTACTGCATGGATCTTTCTCAAATTTGGTACACAGGTGCCACATGGAACCTAGTTGAGCAAGATATCCTTTCTCTTCCGATTCGAAAATCCAATATGGCCACCAGGCAGCCATCTTGGATTTCCACATGAAACTTTGTTCCTGCGATTTCTCAGGAACTACTGCATGGATCTTTCTTAAATTTGGTACACAGGTGCCACATGGGGTCTAGTTGAGCAAGATACCCTTTCTCTTCCGATTCGAAAATCCAATATGGCCACCAGGCAGCCATCTTGGATTTCCACATGAAACTTAGTTATCCCCATTTCTCAGTACTGCATGGATTTTTCTCAAATTAGGTTCACAGATTCTCCTTAGGGTCTAGTTTTGCAAGATACCTTTTTCGGTCCCAATCGAAGATCCAATATGGCCAGAAGGTGGCCATCTTGGATTTCCCCATGAAACCTTGTTATCACGATTTCTCAAGAACTACTGCATGGATCTTTCTCAAATTTGATACACGGGTTCGCCTTGGGGTCTAGTTGTGCAAGATGCCTTTCCTGGTCCAATTCAAAAATCCAATTTGGCCACCAAGCAGCCATCTTGGATTTCCCCAAGAAACTTTATCGTCATTTCTCAGGAAGTACTGCATGGATCTTTCTCAAATTTGGCACACAGGTTCACCTTATGATCTAGATACCTTTTTCGGTTCAAATTGAAAATCCAATATGGCCACCAGGTTGTGCAAGATACATTTTCTGGTCCGATTCGAAAATCCAATATGGCCACCAGGCGCCCATCTTGGATTTCCCAATGAAACTTTGTTATCGTGATTTCTCAAGAAGTACTGCATGGATCTTCCTCAAATTTGGTACACAGATTCCCCTTGTGGCCCAGTTGTGCAAGATACCTTTTTTGGTCAGATTCGAAAATCCAATATGGTTGCCAGGTGGCCATCTTGAATTTCTCCTTGAAACACTGTTATCTTGAATTCTCGGAAAATATTTCATGGATCTTTCTGAAATTTGGTACACAGGTCCCAGATGGGGCCTAGTTTTGCAAGATAGCTTTATCGGTCCGATTTGAAAATCCAATTAATACGGTATTCCCGAGTTCTAACCTTGCATCACAAGAGTCGGTGGATCAAAAGGTGGGGCATATTCTATATAATGACTATAGAGAATATCCATATCTTCACCTTCCATATCAAGGAGTTCAAATAATTCGGAATTAAAATGTATTTAGTCCATGCAGTTGAAAGTGAACTGCCCCACCCTTTCGTCTGCCGGCGGGTCAGCTACATGAGGGACGTCACTCTTGTGACACAATGTCACAACTCGACAACTGTAAACTACTGCATGTTTCGATCCATGGGAAATAATCAAGATCCAGACACTTTCAAATTCGAAGTTTCAACATTACTGCGCGGACCGGATGCCTTCAGTATTAAGTATTGTACCATCTTACTATTTTCGAGCATGTTATCTTAAAAGTATCTCAAACTAGTCCAGTAAACAGAACAGAATTAGCATTCGTTCCAAGTTATAAAATCTTAAATATGCCACAGTGTCAAAGAGATTTTTCTTCGCTTCCAGTACCAAATGATGACACATGCAAAAAAATAAATAAAATTAAAATACTACAAAACGAAGACGAAGGATCCTCCGTACATGTACATTCACTTTCAGGCTAACTTTGCTTATTTCTCTTGTACTATAACAACCGACATAAGTTCAGTTTCTAGAAATCTTGAAACTTCTGAAACTTAGAAAGATTATATCTTGGTGTTTTCCAGTGTCCCTTTTTCGAACTTTTTCGCTCAGATTCGAAATTCTGTAAACAAAATTACAACTCAATCGTCTTAGTAACAATGGACAAAAAGATCCTCTTGTCATTGGCTTACAATTATCGGACAATGGTGGGCGCCAAGATCCTTCAGGATCTCTCGTATATATATGTACACACTCTTACGACAGAAGCATATTTGAATTGAGTGAAGCATTCCTTTCAAGTATCAACGTCTTCATAGCTTATAGCACTAGTATGGGAATTGTCTTAACCTTTCAGATAATTGACCTCGCTGTTCCCGAATATCAACATGTTTATCTGGCTGTAACAGTCACAGGGAGGTTCCTACGTGTAACTCCTGGGAAAAATGGCCTTCTCCAGGCCCGTAGGCTGGGGGGGTTCGGGGGGTGCGTACGCACCCCCCCGCAGAGCAGACCGAGTTCCGCTGCCGAGGAAAAAAAATTCAGATTGCACGTGAGGACCCGCACCCAAGGCCCTTGGACGCGGCCGCCAGCTCGCAACAAATTATAGATAAATAAATCTGAGCACAATGTATATGGATTTATGGTACCATAAACCAATATACATTGTGTTCAGATTTATTTCTGGGAAAACGCGTAAAACGTATCTCCGGCAACCTGGGACCCTGGAGCTCCTGGTGCCTAGGCGGCCCCTGGACCCTCGCCTGTCAGGCTGTGAGGATTTCCTTGTTTTATCTTTGTGTGGACGATCGTATCGGTCGGCATATTGGTTTCCCTTCCAAGAACCAAAAGTCATCGTTTTGCATGTTTTTAATATAACCAGAAAGTCAAATTTATGCAGGCATGAGGTGCGATGCGTTTAATATCGATGCGTTCTTAAAATTGCGAAAAAAATCATGAAAATAGAATCATAAATCTGCAAGCAGTATGCTCAGTGTTATTTCCGGGAAAACGTTCAGAATGCATCTCCGACGATCTAGGACCCCGGAGCTTCCGGGGCCTAGGCGGCCCCTGGACCCTCGCATGTTGGGCTGTGAGGATTTCCTTGTTTTATCTTTGTGTGGGTGATCGTATCGGTCGGCATATTGGTTTCCCTTCCATGAACTAAAAGTCATTGTTTTGCATGTTTTTAATAAAACCAGAAAGTCAAATGTATGCAGGCATGAGGTGCGATGTTTTCAATATCGATACGTGCTTGAAATTGCGAAAAAATCGTGAAAATAGAATCATAAATCTGCAAGCAGTATGATCAGTTTTATTTCCGAGAAAACGCTCAGAACGCATCTCCGACGATCTAGGACCCCGGTGCTTCCGGGGCCTAGGCGGCCCCTGGACCCTCGCCTGTTGGGCTGTGAGGATTTCCTTGTTTTATCTTTGTGTGGACGATCGTATCGGTCGGCATATTGGTTTCCCTTCCATGAACTAAAAGTCATTGTTTTGCATGTTTTTAATAAAACCAGAAAGTCAACTGTATGCAGGCATGAGGTGCGATGTTTTCAATATCGATACGTGCTTGAAATTGCGAAAAAATCGTGAAAATAGAATCATAAATCTGCAAGCAGTATGATCAGTTTTATTTCCGGGAAAACGCTCAGAACGCATCTTCGGCGATCTAGGATCCCGGAGCTTCCGGGGCCTAGGCGGCCCGTGGACCCTCACCTGTTGGGCTGTGATAGTGGCCCCCCTCTCCACTTTCAGTTACGTTCCCACGACGCTGTTCTAACACAGCTAGGACACTCTTATCCAGATATCTTCAGAGGTAGGACACTCTTCACTCAATAAAAGATAGGAAACGGGACACTTATCCCCGGACACTCTTAGCATCCACACCGGAGTGAAGAGTTAAGGGGGTTCTCCATGGTTGAATATTAACCATCTCCCAGTCGACAAGATTATCATTCACACAAGTCAAGTCATATACTGAATTTATCAGCCGAAAAAATGCAGTTGGCGGATGTCGAAAATATGCTGTCAAAATGCGCCAGAACGCGCCATATGGCATCTAAATTTTCAAAAATTTCCGGGGGGGCATGCCCCCGGACCCCCCTAGCGGAGCTTCGCACCTGCGGCGCTCGCATTACATGTTCCGCAATATTCTCTGCCGAACCCCCACCGTTGCCAAACCAGCCTACGGGCTTGATAATGTTACTGAGGCGTTTCTCGTACACGTTCGAGTCCGTGTTCACCCAAACATACATGTACGTTGGCAGGTTCCATATTTCATGGCCAGGTTGTGTTTGAAGCGCGCATCAATTTTTCCCCTAAAACTTGGCGGTCTTATCTTTTGAAAAAGAAATATATGCGATTGTGTGCCACAACCGGATTGTAAGTTGTTTATCATATTCGTAGCTTGTTTTTATTGATAACAGTTAATACACCGAATTGCAAAGGACCTAATTTCCGAAGAAGTAGCCCGTCATGTTGTTTGTTGTTGGTGTTTCCAAACTATCCAAACAAAACCAGGCCCTCAGTGACCGAATCATCTAAGGCATTTCGCTGGTTATCGCTAGCCTCACGCCACTGAACTGGCACGGATTCGAGTCAAGCTGGTGCATGTATTTTTTGATTTTTTTTTTTATCAGTTGCTTGCCGACGGGCGGTGATTCTCGTCGGGTACTCCGGCTTCCTCCACCATCCAAACTGACTGTGTCATGGGTGAAACTAGTTCAACAAGCTGAACCCTGCTGACATTTAATTTTGTGATATTGACAACGCAGGGTTCAGCCGTTGAACCGAAATTTCCTATCGCAAAATTTTCGCCTCCCGACCTGGGTAACAGCGGGTGGATTTGCGCTCATAAAAAGCAATAATACCTACCGTTTTGTGCTCGTTTGGATAGAATACGTATTTGCCTACTTCCCTGGCCATTTAGTTTCTCTGTCCAGCTTTCATTTCCATAAACGGCGAAAGAAAAAAATATCATTGCAGACGATCTTCCAAACACGAAATCCGCCGCCATTTTGAAATGTCATTTGTAAATTCGAGATTGTAGACAGGAAGGTCGGAAACGGCTCATTCATAAGGCTGTCACATTATCTGCATTTGAATTTAAGATTGTAACTATCGAAATCAAGCATAATGGAAGGCACATACTGAGAAAGGTAATTCATGGGATTTTTCATCTACCTAAGCGACTGGGTCGACTGAGCGGATTCAGCTTTTCCGACTCTTGTAATCCTGAATTTAGAATAACCTCACGTGAGAGAATCAGGTTCACGTGACAGTGTTCGAAAATGGTGGCGGATTTCGTTTTTGGAAGATCGTCTGCGATGATTTTTTTTTCTTTTGCCGTTTATGGAAAAAGAAAGAAGCTGGACAGAGAAAATAAATGGCCAGGGAAGTAGGCAAATACGTATTCTATTCAAACGAGCACAAAACGGTAGGTATTATTGCTTTTTTATGAGCGCAAATCCACCCGCTGTTACCCAGGTCGGGAGGCGAAAATTTTGCGATAGGAAATTTCGGTTCAACGGCTGAACCCTGCATTGTCAATATCACAAAATTAAATGTCAGCAGGGTTCAGCTTGTTGACCTAGGGTGAAACAAACTTAGTGTGGCATTAAACCAAATCCTCCCCTCTCCTTCGACATAAATGTGAGAGCTCTATGGCTTTGTAGTTTATCATATTGGGGGCATTGTAGGCATACCCCCCCCCCCCCCACGAGCAGAGGATCAGGCCTATGGGTAAATTGAAAATGGCTTCCATGGGGTACCAGAAAAGTTAAGTTATCGTCATTTTTCTTCAAAATTCCTTCTATTTTCATTTAGTAGATTATTATTTACTAATTTATCATGTAGTTTTTGTGAAGAATACACATAAATGAAATATTGGAAAAAATCTGACCGAAAAATCATTCAAAAAGTTAATTTGACGTCATAATGGCGGTCATCTTGAATTGTTTACTTTTCTGGTACAGCTGAGGGGATAGTGTTCTAAGTTTCAGCCCTATAGCTCAAAGGTTAACGAAAATATTTGAGATGTGGGTAACGAACCCCCCCCTTCCGCAAGCGTGGACAGGTCCCAAATCGTGCAGGCTAGATAGGGTTAAAGCAATAATACAGCTGTGGTAAAAATATGCTGCACATGAAAATTGGTTTCATCAGTATGCCAAAGTATGCTTTTATTTGTCCGAGAGATTCCTATATGCTTACTTTAGCCTGACACTCTTCCGTTATAGCCCAGAACCAAAACATCATCCCACAAACCACCAGGCCAATCCTATTTGTCAAACATACTCAATACAATGGTATTTGATTCCAAGATGTCCGTGACGTTCATTTCGATTAAAATGATATACAGTTTTTTTTTTTCGAAAATAAATTCCGTTGGCTGTTGACAATGTGAGCTGTTTTTCGATAATTGAACAGTAAAGTTATGCATGTTATCTCTGGTTAAATGATCTGCAGTGTTCTTAGCAGAGTTTTTTGTTTATTGAACACCAACTGTCCACCCTCGTCAGTCTTATGTTGAGTCATAGATGTCATCCAGCAGGTAAATGTTTATTTTCGCCATGGAATGTCGAAATCAATGTTGTTATCAGGATTTTAAATCCAGTTTTTCCCATCATCCACTGACATTTATCTCATGTCACATTGACAGCTCCAATAGAGAGGTTGAGATGGATGCCCACATTTTGAACATTTTGAACATCGTGCCCCTTTACATTGAATATAACATAGTGCACATACTTTCTTGACTGAAAGCATGAGCTCCATCGAGCATGTATAACCTGCACTCGCTTGGAAAACAATGGAGAGAATGAGCAAACATGCTGTTTATTCGAAAACTTTTCCCGTCACATGTCCGGTTATACATCCCCGTTCAAATCACGAGTACTGTCATCTACATCACGTGGTGGTGGTGCATCACGATCACTTAACTGTCAAATGGTCTATTAAATTGCTGGGTTAGTATATTCGATTGTAATTGCGGAATATTTCATGTGGGTTACTTAAACACTCTAGACCCCAAAATGTTATATTGAACTAGTAACTCCCATCCAGTCTCATGAATTCTATATTCTGCTTTATCTCACACTCAAATCTTCTCATTTGTCATCTTCAGCTCCACCCAATTAATCAAAAACCATAGCTGTCATTTTCACTTCCATCAGGGGTCGAAATAATAGGATGTCGACCTGTCCTGCATTGGTAGATTTACCGGCTAAAAACAAAACTGGTCTTTGTCAGGACGAGAATCTATCTTAAAACAATCTGTTTTTTTGTTCATCAAGTGTGTTATAGTTGCAATAGATATCATAAGGTGGCCATGCGGGGATAATCCAAGGGGGCGTCTTTTGTTTGCTCCTTCTTAATCTGGATGAGTTAGGGGCACACAAAAGACACCCCCTGTGGATTATCCCACCCTGACCTCACCAGAGCAACTATTACAACCTTCCTAACAGAAAACGTCTCCACCATTGGCAAATAGAAAGCAGAAAAAATAAGGGATCTCATTGATCAGTTTGATGCATTCAAGGGACAGATAGAACAATACTTTGTCCGTCACCTGTGACAGATAGAACAATACTTTGTCCGTCACCTGTGACAGATAGAACAATACTTTGTCCGTCACCTAGAACAATACTTTGTCCGTCACCTGTGACAGATAGAACAATACTTTGTCCGTCATCAATACTTTGTCCGTCACCTGTGACAGATAGAATTAATACTTTTCCGTCACCTGTGACAGATAGAACAATACTTTGTCCGTCACCTGTGACAGATAGAACAATACTTTGTCCGTCACCTGACAGATAGAACAATACTTTGTTCGTCACCTGTGACAGATAGAACAATACTTTGTCCGTCACCTGTGACAGATAGAACAATAACTAGAACAATACTTTGTCCGTCACCTGTGACAGATAGAACAATACTTTGTCCGTCACCTGTGACAGATAGAATAATACTTTGTCCGTCACCTGTGACAGATAGAACAATACTTTGTCCGTCACCTGTGACAGATAGAACAATACTTTGTCCGTCACCTGTGACAGATAGAACAATACTTTGTCCGTCACCTGTGACAGATAGAACAATACTTTGTCCGTCACCTGTGACAGATAGAACAATATTTGTCCGTCACCTGTGACAGATAGAACAATACTTTGTCCGTCACCTGTGACAGATAGAACAATACTTTGTCCGTCACCTGTGACAGATAGAACAATACTTTGTCCCTCACCTGTGACAGATAGAACAATACTTTGTCCGTCACCTGTGACAGATAGAACAATACTTTGTCCGTCACCTGTGACAGATAGAACAATACTTTGTCCGTCACCTGTGACAGATAGAGCAATACTTTGTCCGTCACCTGTGACAGATAGAACAATACTTTGTACGTCACCTGTGACAGATAGAACAATACTTTGTCCGTCACCTGTGACAGATAGAACAATACTTTGTCCGTCACCTGTGACAGATAGAACAATACTTTGTCCGTCACCTGTGACAGATAGAACAATACTTTGTCCGTCACCTGTGACAGATAGAACAATACTTTGTCCGTCACCTGTGACAGATAGAACAATACTTTGCCCGTCACCTGTGACAGGTAGAATTTTTTTGTTTTTCAATATTAGCGTCCCTGGTCTTCCCTATGATGACTTTAGCATGTTTATATCTCTGGTAACCAGTAAATATCCCATATTTCATCTTCTGACTGCTTTTATTTGTATCGAGATGCTACAATCCTGTATCTACCACCGTTAATCTTTCTAACGTTAAAAATAAAAGAGTTACATGTAACTGAAGTTTGAAGATTTCGCCCTCCGTTTTAGGGTACGGTACGTCGTGGCATATAAACTAGTTTGATTACATATACTACACAAAATGTATTGTTGATATATATTAACGTATGTATTCATAATCCAATACTTTCATAAGTAAACTATGTGAGCTCATTGTATAACCCTAAAACCCTATGAAGTTCTTGAACACTTCCAATCCCATAATGCATTATTCATCCATGGCAACTGAAAATGCTGAAAGATGGGTGGCAATTAAAATAATTCCATCCAGTTACACTAAAATCTGACATGTAATGTAATGTCTGTGTGTGTGTGTGTGTGTTTGTGTCACGACTATTCCGTTTTCCTATTATCTCCATTATTGCAGATCACTCCAAAACTCTTTTCGTTATGCTGCTTTAGTGGGGAAGTTGACATAGATAGGGAAGTATTTGAAAGGTTCAACATGGACCACCATTTCTTATTTAATGGATAAACAATATTATAAATAGAATACATAATTATGCAACTTGACAACAATAAATATTTGTGTAGGTTATCATTTCACCAACGTTGGTTTGCACACAACTTAAATCATTTGTGAATGAACATCGTTGGTTCATCTCGGGCATGCCGATTTATTCCTATATCGATGTCTAATCCATATAACATTGTGCATAGCGGCATATTTGATTGAAGTTAACTTATACCATTGAGCAATGTTTAAAAGAATAATGAGAAATGGCACTCACGGGCTACTGTCCAAAGTTTAACGGGGTTTTTGTTCCGTTGAAAAAAAAGTCGGAAAAAATGAGTAAAAAATACTCTAAGGAACTGTTGAAATCGATTTTTTTTCTCATCTGCATCATCTTTTTTTAAAGCTTTAGTATTCCTTTAACGCCACTGAAAACTTGTTCCTCGACCTACATATATTTATGTAGCACATGACTGAATGTGCTATAGGATTCAGGGAAAGGTCCCAGGGTAATCAACTCTGAAATTGACTATGGATGTGAGACTTGAGTAAGTGAGTGATTGAATAGGGTTTAACGTCGCTTTCAACATTTTTCCAGCTGTATAACGACTGGGGATGGGAGAAGAGGGGAGGGCCTAGGATACGTACTTCATGCCGTAGGCAGACAGGATACCCCACTGAGACATTATACTGACACCGAGCGAATCAGTCCTTGTTCTATCCTCTTAAAGATGAGCGTAAGTTCCATTTTTCAAGTCGTAGGTATGACCCGGCCTGGAATTGAACCCAGTACATACCGCTCACAAGACGGACGCTCTACCATTAGGCCACCGCAGTGAGACTTGATCTGTTACAGAACAATTAGCCACGCAATACTGATCTAATTTCTGTTTCCTTTCATTTCAGCATATATGTGGTTCTCCGGATGTACTTCTTGAACTGAAATAGCGATTATAAAACATCTTGAAATATTCAATTGTGGCTAACAGGGATTCGCCAGAATTGTCGGATATATCAATAAATACGACGATGGAAGCAAAACCAGAGTGGACTGTCCATACATTTTTCACTGTTAAACACGAATCACCAACTGTGAGTCCGGACAAGACGCCATTGTCCATGGTGAAACACGAATCCCCGACTACTAGTCCAGGGAAGACGTCAAGGGTACAACTTCAACTGCTAGAATATCCAATGCCTGATTCTGTATTGAATCAAAAGACCTCGCCGACAGGGGTTAAGCGAGAACCCCCGGAACATAAGGACGCGCTTGCTAAACCAGAGGTCGCACAGGGTGAACTATCAAATATTCAGTTGGACGATTCTGTTCAGTCTGCATCAGTGAAGCTGGAATATATTTCAAATCGGGACATCGGTATAGTGAACACGGTGAGTCACACAGTGGATTTGGTTATACATGGACAGCTATGTTATTAGCTATCTCAAAATTAGAAGGTGGACATCATGTGCCAGGTTTTCATCCAATCAGTCGATCTTACGATCCATGATTCATGCAGTAGGTTCTGTTGTTGAGACCTTTGAATCACCCAAGGGCCTCCCGGATATTCATTGCTATACCCATACGGACTGTTGTTATCTTTTTTTCTTTTTCTCGTGACCATTGTTTATGGTACATGCACACTTATGATACATGTACTTAACATGTGATTTCAACGATTCTAAGAATAATGTAAAAATATTTGAATATCACTAAATGTATGTTTAGTTGGGCTATGTTCTTAGTAGTTATTCATTTAAATTGGGGTTTATTATCTTTTAGGAAGGCTTTCCTTTCACCAAGACACATTGCCCGTCAACAAGGCACGATATAAACAATCACCCTTACCCCGTGACTCTGTATCAGCGACAAACAATCCCAATGGGAAACGTGGTGAGGGAGGAGGATGAACAGACAGACGGACGCTCAAAATCTGACGGGACTTCACATTTGAGAACAAAGACTGGGGAAAAGCCGTTTCTATGTTCAATGTGTGGTTATAGTTGTAACAGGAACAGTAAACTTGTTAGACACCAGAAAACACACACTGGAGAAAAGCCGTATGGATGCTCAATCTGTGATTATAGGTGTATCCAGAGGAGCGGGCTTGATGCACACATGAAAAGACACACCGGAGAAAAGCAATATCAATGTTCAATGTGTGGTTATAAAAGTAGGGTCAAGAGCGACCTTTCTACACATATGAGAACACACACTGGAGAAAAACCGTACGGATGCTCAGTCTGTGACTTTAGATGTGCCCGAAGGAGCGGGCTTGATTTGCACATGAAAACACACACTGGAGAAAAGCCGTATGAATGCTCCATGTGTGATTACAAATGTTCCAGAAGTAGTAGGCGTGTTAGACACATGAGAACACACACTGGAGAAAAGCCGTTCAAATGTGTAATATGTCGTTATAGATGTAACAGAAACAGTGCACTTGTTTTACACACGGGAACACATACGGGAGAAAAGCCATATCTGTGTTCCATGTGTGGTTATAGGTGTACCAAAAGGAGCCATCTTAATACACATATTAGAACACACAGTGGAGAAAAGCCATATGGATGCTCCATCTGTAATTTTAAATGTACCAACAGGAGCGGGCTTGATGCACACTTGAAAACACACACTGGCGAAAAGCCATATTTATGTTCAACGTGTGGTTATAAATTTAGGGAATTGGGCCACCTTTCTAAACATATGACAACACACACTGGTGAAAAACCGTATAGATGCTCAATTTGTGATTATAGATGTAACAAAAACAGTGATCTTGTTACACACACGAGAACGCACACTGGAGAAAAGCCGTATAAATGCTCCGTGTGTGATTATAGATGTTCAAAAAATAGTGACCTTGTTAGACACCGGAGAAAACACACTGGAGAAAAGCCGCGTGGATGCTCATTTTGTGACTATAAATGTTATGGAAACAGTGACCTCGTTAAACACAAGAAAACACACACTGGTGAAAAGCCACCAACTCGAGAAAAGCGGTATAGATGCGCAATGTGTGATTATAGATCTACCAGAAGGATACGGCTTGATACACACATGAGAACACACACGGGAGAAAAACCGTATGAGTGCTCCCTCTGTGATTTTAGATGTACCAATAAGTGCGGGCTTGCTGCACACATAAAAACACACACTGGAGAAAAGCCATATACATGTTCGCTGTGTGGTTATAAGTTTAGGCATAATTGTGACCTCACTTCGCATATGAGAACACATACTGGAGAAAAGCCGTATAGATGCTCTATTTGCGATTATAGATGTAACAGAAACGGTGACCTTGTTACACACACGAGAACACACACTGGAGAAAAGCCGTATGAATGCTCCATGTGTGATTTTAGATGCTCTAAAAGTGGTGGTATTGTTAGACATCGGAGAACACACACGGGAGAAAAGCCGCACAGTTGTTCATTTTGTAACTATAAATGTAATGAGAACAGAGGCCTCGTGAAACACATGAAAACGCACACTTGAAAAAAAAATCGTATAGATTCTCAATTTGTGATTATAGATGTACCAGAAGGACCCGGTTTGATACACACATGAGAACACACGCTGCGGAAAAGCCTTGTGAATGATCCATGTTTGAATATAGAAGTAGCTCGGATAGGATGGAGATATTACGACATAACTGATCGCCGTACTGGACTCTAATGAAGCTGAGAAACAGCAGAAATATGATAATGTGAGATATTATATTAACAAGTAAGATAGACAAACGGGCGAATGGACGGATCAAGCAAAAAAATGCCAAAGGTCAGAGTAGGCTGAATAGGCTCCGACTCCAAAAGGGTCAGACGCCACCCACCCTCCCAAAAATAGCCAGACTTTCTAAATTCATATAATATTTGCAGCTGGCGATGAGTCGAAAGCCCAGTGAAGATTACTGACCGTGACCTTTGACTAGAAGCCTTTCTCAGTTTGAATAACCTTGACCTGTTTTATGAAGGTCAAGTTCTTGTTAGCGCAGAATCTCGCTCGGCTCTTCAAATTTACACGACAGTACGTATACAATTGATGTTAAATTAGAGGCCTATTCAATCTGACCGACCGCGACCTATTTCGTCAATGTCAAATTACGGTTGGGCATGCACGAACGTATATTAAAGCTCATCCGGATCATGTTCAAGCCATCTCGTAAAACTTTTCAGCATATGTCCGAAACGAACAAGTATGAGGACAACAACTCTTCCAGCTACATATGAGATCGGTATGGTCTCATTTTTTTTTAAATAGTTACATGACTGTATGTATGTCCATAACATTGATGGGAGAAATTCAAAATGACCACTTACTGGGACCGAATAAAAATGATAATTTTCTACTTTCGTGGCTTTTTCTTGTTTTGCTTTTTACAAAAGGTTATTTTTTTTAGAATTTAGCTGGATTTAACAACCAATCACCTGGATCACATTTCGACTTTAAAAATATCCTTTGGCCTATTTCCTTATCTGGCAACCGGATTTATGATCAACTGTGGGATATATGGAGATAATTCTTAGTAGAATGTGGTCCAAAGCTATTCTCTGTGTTCTTTTCTTGCAGTTGTCGATCGTATAATGTAATTGTGAGCTCTGTCCGGCTGTCCGTCTATCCGTCCTTTAATTTTCTTTGACGCGCATGATCTCCAGTTCCAGGTTATGTATTGGCATCAAACTTGCACTTGGATAGAGAAAGAACCATATATATTTAGTCAATAGGTCAAAGATCAAGGACACAGCACCCTAAAACTGAATCTAGTTTGAGTATAATCTCAGGTATATTCTTCCGAGTTTTCTTTATATAGCTTCTGTAGATATGTCTCTCCCGTTTGATAGTGGACATCTGCATTCAGTTGTGAAATAAAACCCGTATAGATGCTCAACGTGTGATTATAGATGTAACAGGAATGGCGACCTTGTTACACACACGAGGACACACACTTGAGAAAAACTGTACAGATACTCAATGCGTGATTATAGATGTGCCAGAAAGTACCGGCTTGATACACACATGAGAACACACACTGGATGAAAGCCGTACGAATGATTCATGTGTGATTATAGGAGTAACCAGAAAAGTAACCTTATTAAACATATGAGCAGACACACTGTATGGACGCTGAATTTGTGATTAAAAATGTAATCAGAACGGTGACTTTGTTCATATAAGAGAACACCCACTGGAGAAACAGTTGTGTACAAGCTAATTTTGAGGGTACACCTTTAGTTACAAAAGCGATCTTCACATATGCGATTATGGATGTACCAAAAATAGTGACCCTATTAGAGACAAAAGTAGCCATACTGGAGTAAAGCCGTATGGATGATCCGTTTGTGACTATAGATGTACCAACCCCGGTTACCGTGATAGACACATGAGAAAACATATCGGAGAAAAGCCGTATGAATGCTCCATGTGTGGTTAAAGATGTACCAAAATAACGACCTTATTAGACACACGAGAACACATACCGGAGAAAAGCCGTATGGATGCTTGATTATACATGTAGATCTTGAGAGTCTTGAGAGATCACACATCGGAGGAAAGCTGTATGCATCCTCAGCGTGCGATTAGACATGTAGACACAAAAGTGGTCTCTCTTCACATATGAGAAAACACAGGCATGGAGATTTTATGTGTGGTTATAGATTTACCAAATACAGTGACCTTGTTAGACACTGAGGACACAAGAAGTACGGATGCTCAGTTTGATTACCGATGCACCAAAATCACTGACCCCGCGAGACACACGAGGTCACACACTAGAGAAAAGCCATATGGATGTTCAGTGTGTTAATATAGTTGTACCACAAACAGTGACCTTCTTAAACACACTAGCACACACACTGGAGAAAGCCGTATGGGTGATCAAACTAAATGCTGATTTCGCTTACAACCAACTCTTCGCGATGGAGGGACCAAACCACTCTGCCATCAAAGTAAACGGAGCGCTGTTCTGCTGTCCGAATTGGGAATGTGGTTACCTTTGCTTTATCGTGACCTGTACAGAACACATCGTCGCCATGGTAACATTTTTCGTGAATAAATCGGAACATCCTATATATGGAGCAATCACCCAAAGTTGGTCATGATTTTATCCATACAACGAAAAGGTCTGTTGGAATTCGAATGCCCGTAACAGAATATAGCCACTTTAATTCTCATTGTGTGAACTTCTTTGGAATAATTGATTGCCTCGCGTGGCATATCCAACAGAGAAAAACAACACAGTAGAAACACCGCACGTATGTTCCCTGTGTGATTATAGATACTTCTGGCTGTGTCCAATCTTGTTCATATTACCGTGAGACACTGGAGAGACAAAAAAGACAATAAAATAATCCTGCTACGAAATTCAGCAGAACAACTCCATTCTGTTTGAAATAGAGAAGGTGGTCTCGCTTTACATTTCAGAACATACTGAAAATTGGCGTAGACCTCTGTTTCAATGTGTTGCTATGGATTTGCGGACAACTCTGGTCTTGTTATAATTACATGCACGAAGACGAGAAGAGAACGAAAAAATGCAAATGATGGATAGTGAAAATATAACTCGTGACCTCTATGCGGAAAATAAAATTGTTCGGTACTGTTTATAATAATGCAAAACTTCTGAGAAATACATGTAGGTAGGTCCAATACTGTTATGGTAATACTTCGCCATTGACGTACCGTGAAAGGTATTTCTTCCTGTGACTGATAACTGCCAATCCAGATATCATAGACCCAAGAAGGAGAGAGGGTCTGTTATAAACTATTCCTCGTAGTAATGCATCTCAATGATAACTGATCAGTTCCAGTATTTAATATATACAAACTAATGTGGACATTGTTAGAAATATTCCCCACGTATCTCTGAATTATGAGCTTCAGTGTCGTCGTAAAATAAAGGAATGCCGATGGATAGAATTTTTTTTTCTGATTTAAATTGCTACTCAGGTGAAACGTATTTTTCTAAAAAGAAACATATGAAAGTTGACAGTTTTCATGGAAAATCCTTCCCTTTCACACTGGTGTTCGATATATTTCCATTATTATTGGTCGCCTTGGTCTTCAGATGGATGGAAAGATGATCGGTATGAGCACTCACACTCCGTGTTTATGCTGAAGAATCAACATGTGAATGTTTATTGTTTTATGTTACTTCTTGTTATACCGCCCAGTCTGTCAGAATGAACAGCTTATTTCTTGTGTCCTGAGTTGAAATTCTCCCTCGTTATATAATGCTGTCATCCGACAAATTTGACCAAATTTGCTGTTGCTTCAATGGATTTTGCTGAGGGACAACAGAAACTTGATAATGTGATGTCTAGGACTGTAATATCACTTGCCTTTATTGCACAATGTAAGCGCCCTCTCTGTGTCTTGTGTAATGTCCGCTGTGTTTCATATGGTGGTTGGAGGGTGTCTGGTTCCATGTTGCTTGAACGATTTCTTCTTTGAAGCAACTGGAACGCAACTTTACTGGGTGGTGCTCATTTGGTTCGTCGTGATATGACTGAAATATTGTTGAAAACGACGTTAAATCTTATTCACTCTGTATAATACTGTATTCGGTCCAGTATAGACGATATAGTAGGTGAAAGTGATACAGTTCTTCTAACTTGGGGGGTCATATAGAGAAACTACATCTGCATTATACTGAAGCCTCAGTAAATGAAAATCCCGTGATAAGGTATACTGAGGATATCGGGACATTTCGGCATGCGGCATTCGGCAAGTGACATTTCGGTACGGTAACTCTATATTTTACACTCCAAAGTATTTTAATATGTCCTGTCAAGATGTACACGTTTGCATGGTATAACACATTAAAATATCACATTAAGTGAAATCTAAGCAGGTGAGCAAAGCAACAGATAATCAGTCAATTTTTAATTTGGGTGGCGCTTTCAATTTAATAAAATTATGCGCGCCAGGTCGTTGCATTGAGTTTGATGTACAACATAAATATTGATTTAAAATATCCAACTATACGGATTTGTAATGGATTAAAAAACATGTAGAAAAAACGAACTCCAAAGGCGTTATTTAATGTCATGGTGAGGTTAGAGTCATAAAAGGAAGGGAGCATATGTACGGACCAACACACTTAATTTAATAGTAATAAAATCCTAACGACCCTATCTATAAAAAACATAAAAGTGAATTAAAAAGGCCAATATAGCACATGCATATTTTGTTTAAACAAAAAATAAACTCATCATATAGATTTAGATTTGACGATGTGGTGAATAAAAACGAGATTTGATGTAATATCTATACTCATCCTGGTGATAACAGATAAGAGAGATACATGTACTTATGTACATGTAGGCCTATGTCACGTTGACAACATTTAGATCTACACCAAGGCCGAGGGGTTCTTAGAGCAATACAAGGCTCATGTTAATTATTCCCTTTATTTTTTGTGTGGAACTCCCACCTGAAAGCATGTCCTCACAAAACTAACTTTCGTTATGCTGCCTCGATACTGAAGTAGACATCGATAAGAAAGTAATGTTAAGGTTCAACATGGATCATATTGCTTGTTTTGTGGCCGAACAACAATGTATATAGATTACATAACCTGGCCTAGATTATATAACTGCGCCAAAGCATATTTGTTTACCAGTTTACCAATATGTGGCTGTACGCAAGTTCTTTAGGGAACCTATGGTGTGCAAAAAGGTCTTTCTCTACAGCCTGCCCAAAGGCAAAGAAAGCAAAAATGATAAATATATACTTGAGAGCACCCCCATTATATTATCGATGAATTAACAGGTACGGCGCATCACGTTGGGCACACCGGTTCCCGTGAGATCACCGAAGTTAAGCAGCGTTGAGCTCGGTCAATACTTCGATGGGTGACCGGGTGATGTACTGACTGGGCTGATCAGTGTCCAGGATAATAGGAACTGTGGACACTCTCGTATTCTGGCACATGTAGGCACCGTCGTGATATTAGTGAAAAAAATGTTGAAAACGACGCTAAATCCTACTCACTCATTCACTCACTCACTCACTCGATGAATTAATATCATATTTCTGTTAATCATTCAGACGGCAAAACTTAACTTCTGGCTACTGTGCAGAGAAATTCTGCAAACATTCTACAAATTTCATTAGCGTTCTTTGTAGATTTTGGGATAAATAACATATCCGTTTCACAGTATTCAGCCTCAGTCGACGGGAAGATGAATTTTTTCTGCTTCTAAGTCTAAAATAGCTGTTCGAAAAATTAGAAAAATGGGGTAGGTTCATCTCCGGCATGCAGTTTTGTGTCTACATCGATGCCTCGTTAATAGCTGCATATTTGATTGAAGAATCAAATGTTGGTTGAAGTTATAACACTGAGAAATCCCGAAAAGAATAATGAGGAATGGCACTCGCGGGCCACTGTTCAAAGGTTAACTGATTTTGGTCCGTTGGAAAGAAAAAAATCGGGAAAAAAACTTTCAGGCAGTGTTGGAATTGTTCACTCTTCCTTTAAGGGTAAATTTGCCTTATGCAGGTAATTTGCAGAAATTGATACGGTCGCACACATGACAGTTGCACACGGGACGTCACGTGTGCGACCGTTCCATCTACTTCGATATTTCTCAAAACTGAACATAATATTTAAGCTTTTGGTCCACAGTCTATATGCATCTGGCCCAATGATTTATAAAATACAGCAATTTCAATTTTACTTGAGAACTATTGATAATATAATCAATAATAGTACTAGTCGTCATGTGTGTGACAACCAAGGTTGCAACAACTACTGTTTTGCTTGTACATTTCTGGAGAATTTTTTTTTACCTGGAACCGAGGAATGCACGGTGGGAACTATATTCACCTTGGTACCTTATTCCCATGTTGGTTGTAAATCAATATCTGCATACTTGTTCTAAATGTTACCAGGATTAGTAAAACCATATATGCTGATTTAGGTTAATAATTTATAGAATGTAGCACTAATCCTGCTGGGAGTTTCCACGGCCAGTTGGACTCGTATTTTAAGAAAATATATCATCTCCAGTACCGGTATGGTGAGTTAAATTGACTGAGCTTTCTAGATTCTATAGAAAATAGCGTCTTCTGTGGTGGACCGAATAAGACACAAACGAATCATTGTATGTGGTGTTGTTTTTCAGTCTCACATGATTAATTTATTCCAGGTTACGAGTCGACACAACATAACCCTCTATATGAATGTTAAACTATCCAGAATGGTTCGCATACATGCTGTAATTTTCAACCCGATAAAACTGAGACACGCTTGCAAACTTGTCCGGTATCTCCATCATTTCTCTTATTCACGGCACATTCGAATGCCTGAGCGAATAGGGTGGATTCGCTACTTCCGCGTTTGAGTCCAACAATCCATCAGCGACTCCGATAGTTCAGTTAGTCCAAAATCTCTCAGTTGGTAATTGCCAATGTATGTCGCTTTGTGGTCTATCTGGCGTGCTATGTATTCTGAAATTGTCAGAAAAAAAATGTGGTCGTTTTTTTTATATATATATAAATATAAATATATAAATATATATATATATTTTTTTTTTTCTTTTTCCAGACAATTCGAAGGAAATACACATATTTAGTGAGAACCCTAAAGAAACACATGCAAAGGTTCAATTGTGGACAAATCATTCGTTGTCGCCCTAATTGTACATTTAGGGAGTCCGTGTTCAGCCAAAGTACGAATCTGGTCTCATATTTGATAACCAGGTTCTGTTTAACGCGCGTCTCGATTTTTTCCTCTGTTGAAATTGTGCGCATCAACGGGATATCTTATCGTGTTTTTTAGCCTGATTTGCTACAATATCACTTACACGAGAGCCGTTATGACATCGGCTTGCAAGGTGTTTGTTGTAATCTTGCTATTCAATTGTATAGAGAAAGTTTGAATACCGATACTGAGAAAACTCAATGCTGTAACAATGGGTGACTGACAGCCTGTCTTTTATTATTTGTATGTTCGATTGGGCTGTACGGACATGGTAGACATCAACGCATTCAAGGAGGACGTATTCCAGTGACATCATATTGGACTAGGTGAATAAAGGGAGAGGGGGTGTGGCAAATATTTGTTATCGTAGAGGGTTCAACAATAATTAATCAATATGAAACGTTTCTACTTCTATAACGTGGGATAGTGGACGTTTCAGATCCACAGAGTGCGCAGGGTCCTCAAGACAAACTGTCAGGCTACTGGGAACGCACTCGGGCACTGATCCTGGCCAACGAGGGAGTTCGATTCAACCTGTCACCTTGTCTGGATCAAGGAGGTTGGAAAGGAAGACCTGTAATAACAACCAAAGCAAATTAATGCAATACTGACATATAATTCTTTGAGCAGGTATACAGGATTCAAATCGTGGTAGCGTATAATCCCTGCAAAGAAGATCCCTACTCTATGAATTATCTGTACTCTTATAGTTATCTTTAACCGAAGTTCAATAGAAAATATATACAAAATATATATAGCCCTAGCTATAACGCGAGCAGGCCTGGTCACAGCCACAGTCTGGTCACGACCGGTTCTCTCATGGATGGGCCCAGCTTCTATCTTCCTTCCCCAGGGCTTTGTAGTAGGTTCCAGCGTCTATCGTCCTTCCCCAGCTATACGTGGTAAGGTCCAGGCGTCTAGCTTCCTTCCCCAGGTCTTCGTTCACTCCCGTATGGATGAACACTGCGTCGTGTCTCGTCTTACACGACCTGGCCCCTCCCGTGGTTATGTCCGACGTGTGTCTTCCTTCCCCCGGTCTTCCTCCCTCGGGTGGTATGGACTTCTCGTCGTCGTCGTGTCTCGTCTTACACGACTAAGCCCCTCCAAGCGTTGATAACCGTCAATGGATGCGGACGGCCTGGGCACGACAGTACTATCACAGTACAAAGGCTTCTACGGCACCGGCCCGTCTCTCTGTAACACCGCAGGACTATTCAACTGCACGGCTCACCACAGCAGCAGACGGCACCCCTCGTAGGAATACACCCCCAGGCTTCAGCGACCCCGCTCACGGCGACTCACTCCGCGGCCCGGCTCCAAGGATGAATCATCAAGGCTAGAGTTCACGGCTACACGGTCCACATAGGATCGGACATCAATAACACACGGTGGATAGGCAGGCACCTGGCCTAGTAACCCTCTTCCTATACTACTGTATGGGCACCTGGAATCGGCACCCTCCTTCTATACTACTGTATGGGCACCTGGAATCGGCACCCTCCTTCTATACTACTGTATGGTCAACTAGTATAGGAACCCTCCTTCTATACTACTGTATGGTCAGTTGACCCTTGAACCCTCTCTCTATACTACTGCAGGGTCTTCCGCAATAGATGGGCATCAGGTCTAGGATTCCCCCTCTATATACTACTGTATGAGACAGTAGTAATCTATCATTGGCCGTGAATTACTCAGTATATGTACAGGGTGGTGAGAGACTGTATGCTTATGGGGCCGTGAATGGATAATCGTTTATCGTACGATTGACTGGGTAGGTGTATATATATCAAGCTATAGGCTCGAACCTATAGCTTGTGGGTATTAGCGTGAATGTATTTCAACCCGTGGGTTGTGGTTTAAGTACATGTGTGCATGAATAATTGTTTATGTAGTAACTGTGTATGAAATGCTTTAGCTATATCTTCTTCACAGGGACTCGCATCCCTTACCAGATACAGCTTAATAGATACACGAACCACAGCGCAATCTTTGAACAACTGTGCGATACGGTTGAAAGCAAAGAGAGATGCGGCTAATGTATGGCCATGCTATCGACCCTAACGCCGTTAGTTAATTCCCAGAGCTGAGCCCGTACTGGCGTACGGTAGAGAATAAGAATAACCATTGGCGATAAACGTCTATACCCTTAACTTCCAGCGCAATATCCGTTCAACTGTGCAATACGGTTGATGCCGAATAGAGATCGAAGTAGAGTAAACACGGCCCGAACATGTGAATGTAAGTGTGTGTAAATGTATGCAATGATGATGCTATAATATTCGGCGGCCTGGTCCCAAATTCGGCGGCGGCACAAATTCGGCGGCGGGCTTTCTCCGGCGGCGGCAATGTACAAATTCGGCGGCGGGCTTCTCCGGCCCGGCAATGTATTGGATTTCTTCTCCCCAATAGATTTGGCGTGTGCTCTCACCTCGATGTTTCTGCTGGTCTCCCTCGTTTCAGTGAGAGTCCGGCTTATATATGGCTACCGCTCTTCTGCGGATAAAGGCAGAAACACGTCGTCGAAGATGACAGCGCCCTCTATATTTCAGATTACCACACTTCCCGATCAGTTTATCTGGACTTCGCTGGATAAATATGGCTATGGAGGAACAAACCATAATTCATAACGGACATAACTGGTAAATCTCAACTTCCAACTCTCTCTAGTTAATTCATACGAAGACCGCAAAGTTCACTGTCCCTCATCTGCATATTTACCGAAATCGACTTCCGCATTCCTGACTGACGTCATTCTCAGCGAAGCGAGTATCTCACCAGGGCTCCTATTACCGTCCCGACTGGTCGTTTGAGATAACTTCGCCGGGATTTCGAGGCATTGTCTGTCTCCCGGATTATTATAGGTCATTCTAGGCAAATTACAGCGTTGAATTCCATCAGGTAAGTCAACCGCACACATAAACACAATGTAACTTTCGATTTCACAGTAGTCACGTGTCAGAACACAAGCAGTGGCTGATTAAAGGGGATCCCAAGGGGTGGTTGTCATTCTGCACTTTCGTTACACTACCCCCGCCTTCGAAGATCATGACGCCCTCGTCATGGCTCTCGTCACGCTACCAGTAGCACGGGAGTGCAGAACAGAACATATGTACAACGTATATACAACGGAATTACAGGACGACGGTCTTCTTGACTTCCTGGCCAAGTCGTCGTCACCTGAAGTGGACATCAGGTCCACAGCAGGCCACAGCTGTCTCTTGCTGGAGTCATGCATCAGAGGCAGTAAAGCCTCGGGGTTGGCCAGCCTGTGTTTGTCGCCCACCAGAATACCTGCAGGTCGGCCATGCACCACAGGTCATCCCTCGACGTTCACGGTAATCATCCGTGTTTGCATATGGTCGTTTACCTCCTGTCAACTTGCAGGCTAAAACGTAGTCCTCAAAGCGCCTCCAATGAGTCGTTTGTGGAGGGCCCCACGTCTCCGGCAAGGCCATCTGCTCTTCCGAAAGTGGCGACTCGTCTTCAACAGGAGGATCCGGCGGTAATCCAACCTCGTAATCTGCCAATCTTGGAGGACGACGGGTTCTCCGGCCACTCCTCGTCTGGCGAGGTGCTGGGGATCTCACCGCGGCTGGATGCTCCACCGGATATGGAAAGACCGTCGCGGGCTCCGAGTCATTCTCAGACTCGACATCACCATCATTCTCTGTTGACTCAGTGGTCTCACCATCCGTTGTCCCTCTGGGGTAGAAGGGCTTAAGAAGATCATGATGGACCACACGGAGGCCACCAGCCTCGTCGGCGATGCGATAGGTCACATCCGTCAGCGCTTCTTTCACAACAAAAGACCCTCTCAAGCAAACCTGATCACCCGGCTTGTAACTGTGAGGAAATGTTCTCGTATCGTCCACCACCAGTTGAAACGTGGGTGCCGCCAAAGACGTTTTTGGTGGATCCTGCAGTCGGGAACCATCTTGTCGACGACCTTCAGGGCAAGTCGCTCGATAATGGTCATGTTTACCGCACGTCCAGCACCTTGGTGTCCAGTCTCGGTTACCGTATGGTCGTTGTCGGCCACGTCTATGCCCCCATCTGGACTGGTATCGTCCTGGCCGTTGTGGTCTTGGTGGTTCATCTCGCCTCGACGTCGTCCCCGATGCGGCTCTGTCTCGACCCCGTTCCAGTCCGGCCGGCCCAGAATAAGTGTAATCTTCTGCCTTCGCTGGAGTCATCTCGTCACTGGAACTTTGATTTCTCAGCATCGTGGACATCTGTTCCATCATGGTGGTCACCGTTGTACTCAGTACGTTGATGGCACCACGTAGATCTTCTACCTCTCGTCTTAGGTCAACGTCGGGTTGTTCAGGCACTGGCCCACGCCCCCTCAGTCGATCTTCGGCAGACGGCTCCGTTGAAGGTTGAGGCGTCAGGTCAGCCGATGGTGCCAACAGCACCGATTCTAGTTCCTGCGTGGACAAGTCAAGAAGATTTCCGTAACCCAGTGTCGCCGTGGTTGATCGTCCGGAAGCCACGCCTCTTCCCGTCTCACGTCGTGCCCGAGGACTCTGTGTTGTGGAGAATTTTCGTTGGGCTCCTCTTCCGTCAGGTGGATGACTCATGGCTTCCCATTGTCGCAACTTGGCGCCGAAATCTCCAGTCATATTCATGGTTGTCTGGGCCGGATCTTTTCTATCCGCCAAGCTTGGTCTCCTTTCCTTCGTCTCCCAGAAGTTGGCCATCCCACCGCTGCCACCAGTTGAAACGTTTCTACTTCTATAACGTGGGATAATGGATGTTTCAGATCCACAGAGTGCGCAGGGTCCCCAAGACAAACTGTCAGGCTACTGGGAACGCACTCGGGCACTGATCCTGGCCAACGAGGGAGTTCGATTCAACCTGTCACCTTGTCTGGATCAAGGAGGTTGGAAAGGAAGACCTGTAATAACAACCAAAGCAAATTAATGCAATACTGACATATAATTCTTTGAGCAGGTATACAGGATTCAAATCGTGGTAGCGTATAATCCCTGCAAAGAAGATCCCTACTCTATGAATTATCTGTACTCTTATAGTTATCTTTAACCGAAGTTCAATAGAAAATATATACAGAATATATATAGCCCTAGCTATAACGCGAGCAGGCCTGGTCACAGCCACAGTCTGGTCACAACCGGTTCTCTCATGGATGGGCCCAGCTTCTATCTTCCTTCCCCAGGGCTTTGTAGTAGGTTCCAGCGTCTATCGTCCTTCCCCAGCTATACGTGGTAAGGTCCAGGCGTCTAGCTTCCTTCCCCAGGTCTTCGTTCACTCCCGTATGGATGAACACTGCGTCGTGTCTCGTCTTACACGACCTGGCCCTCCCGTGGTTATGTCCGACGTGTGTCTTCCTTCCCCCGGTCTTCCTCCCTCGGGTGGTATGGACTTCTCGTCGTCGTCGTGTCTCGTCTTACACGACTAAGCCCCTCCAAGCGTTGATAACCGTCAATGGATGCGGACGGCCTGGGCACGACAGTACTATCACAGTACAAAGGCTTCTACGGCACCGGCCCGTCTCTCTGTAACACCGCAGGACTATTCAACTGCACGGCTCACCACAGCAGCAGACGGCACCCCTCGTAGGAATACACCCCCAGGCTTCAGCGACCCCGCTCACGGCGACTCACTCCGCGGCCCGGCTCCAAGGATGAATCATCAAGGCTAGAGTTCACGGCTACACGGTCCACATAGGATCGGACATCAATAACACACGGTGGATAGGCAGGCACCTGGCCTAGTAACCCTCTTCCTATACTACTGTATGGGCACCTGGAATCGGCACCCTCCTTCTATACTACTGTATGGGCACCTGGAATCGGCACCCTCCTTCTATACTACTGTATGGTCAACTAGTATAGGAACCCTCCTTCTATACTACTGTATGGTCAGTTGACCCTTGAACCCTCTCTCTATACTACTGCAGGGTCTTCCGCAATAGATGGGCATCAGGTCTAGGATTCCCCCTCTATATACTACTGTATGAGACAGTAGTAATCTATCATTGGCCGTGAATTACTCAGTATATGTACAGGGTGGTGAGAGACTGTATGCTTATGGGGCCGTGAATGGATAATCGTTTATCGTACGATTGACTGGGTAGGTGTATATATATCAAGCTATAGGCTCGAACCTATAGCTTGTGGGTATTAGCGTGAATGTATTTCAACCCGTGGGTTGTGGTTTAAGTACATGTGTGCATGAATAATTGTTTATGTAGTAACTGTGTATGAAATGCTTTAGCTATATCTTCTTCACAGGGACTCGCATCCCTTACCAGATACAGCTTAATAGATACACGAACCACAGCGCAATCTTTGAACAACTGTGCGATACGGTTGAAAGCAAAGAGAGATGCGGCCAATGTATGGCCATGCTATCGACTCTAACGCCGTTAGTTAATTCCCAGAGCTGAGCCCGTACTGGCGTACGGTAGAGAATAAGAATAACCATTGGCGACAAGCGTCTATACTCTTAACTTCCAGCGCAATATCCGTTCAACTGTGCAATACGGTTGATGCCGAATAGAGATCGAAGTAGAGTAAACACGGCCCGAACATGTGAATGTAAGTGTGTGTAAATGTATGCAATGATGATGCTATAATATTCGGCGGCCTGGTCCCAAATTCGGCGGCGGCACAAATTCGGCGGCGGGCTTTCTCCGGCGGCGGCAATGTACAAATTCGGCGGCGGGCTTCTCCGGCCCGGCAATGTATTGGATTTCTTCTCCCCAATAGATTTGGCGTGTGCTCTCACCTCGATGTTTCTGCTGGTCTCCCTCGTTTCAGTGAGAGTCCGGCTTATATATGGCTACCGCTCTTCTGCGGATAAAGGCAGAAACACGTCGTCGAAGATGACAGCGCCCTCTATATTTCAGATTACCACACTTCCCGATCAGTTTATCTGGACTTCGCTGGATAAATATGGCTATGGAGGAACAAACCATAATTCATAACGGACATAACTGGTAAATCTCAACTTCCAACTCTCTCTAGTTAATTCATACGAAGACCGCAAAGTTCACTGTCCCTCATCTGCATATTTACCGAAATCGACTTCCGCATTCCTGACTGACGTCATTCTCAGCGAAGCGAGTATCTCACCAGGGCTCCTATTACCGTCCCGACTGGTCGTTTGAGATAACTTCGCCGGGATTTCGAGGCATTGTCTGTCTCCCGGATTATTATAGGTCATTCTAGGCAAATTACAGCGTTGAATTCCATCAGGTAAGTCAACCGCACACATAAACACAATGTAACTTTCGATTTCACAGTAGTCACGTGTCAGAACACAAGCAGTGGCTGATTAAAGGGGATCCCAAGGGGTCGCTGTCATTCTGCACTTTCGTTACAAATACAAAGTGAACTAGGTCCCTCCAGCCGATGTTTTCGGGCTAACTGATACGGTACCTCGAACATAGCAAATCACTGACATATGAAATTTGGATCTATGTAACTCGAGTTGTTTTAATGCAATAAATTTGGTGTTACGTGGCCATCGTGAGGCCTTGCTCGGGAATATATCAGTCAAATCGTAGGGACCTTATGATATTACCTTAGAAAAATACGTACCATACCGAAGGAGAACTGGTGTGTATTTCCGCCAATGGCCAGCGGTTATTTCAAGCATAAAAGAATAAGTAGCACTCAGTAGTATAGTAGCACAGCAGAATTTATAATTCGACACCGGGGACTGATATCCATCGATAGTGGATTACAAGATCAGCATCAACAATAGCAATAATATGCAAAAGTGATCACATAAAATGTAATTGGACAGAAGGTTAAATTTTGTTGATCTGACTTTGGACGTCATTGAAAACTTGTTCTTTGGCCTACATGTATTCTTTTAGCACAGGGTGGAATATGCTGTGGAATTTAGGGAAAGCGACTCTGAAACTGTTCACAGCTGTGCGATTTGACCTGAGCCATGAACACTCAACCACGGAATACTGATTTAATCCCTATCGTCTTTCATTTCAGGATATCTGTGATTCTCCCGATCGATGTGATTCCTGGATTAAAATAGTGATTCGAAACTTCTTAAACTATTCGATCATACATGTAG